>CAJQZM010041797.1:0-33968 GCA_907164665.1 Colias nastes | reverse complement strand
CACCCAGTCAAAAAGGCTAAATAAATAAATAAATAAATAAATAAATATAATAGATAATATACTGGTGTTTATGGTAAATTATTTTTCTGTTTTTTGACGGTTCAAAAGCGCTTCGAAACGAAGTCTAGTTGAATAAATAATTGTTTGTTTCACTTTGATTTTTATACATGTTCAGTATATAATCACGTGTGATTCTCTTTAAAATATAAATTTATCAGAGGCTAGTATTGGTATAGAGACTAGAGAAATATTTTATAAAGGCTATTGATCGATTTTGTATTGCTAGTGTTTCTTATAAAATGTTTTAACTTAATACCTTCAGAACTTAAGTAGTCTGGGTCTTCAGGCTTTTCTATGTTAATACCCTCAAAGGTCGGGCATTTTCTAAATTACATTTTAGCCCGAAGTCTTAGGCATAAAATATTCCACTTTATGTTAATGATATCATCCTAAGGCACTGTATATATAAAAGGTTTTACTTAATACTTATAAGATAAGAGATGATTAATTAGCACGCTTTTATTAGCTTTAAGTGTATGTTTATATGTAACCAAATCCTTTAGACTCGATTTTGACCCCCCAACGGACATAGCCAATTAAAATTATATGTACATACTAGCTGTGCTCCGCGGTTTTACCCGCAGTGCTCCGCTCTTGTTGGTCTAAGCTGGAATTTTTCAAATCGGACTAGTAGTTCCCGAAATAAGCGCGTTCAAACAAACAAACTCTTCAGCTTTATAATTAAGCACTTATCAAGGATCGGTGACAATACAATAATTTCATGGGTTTATACTTTATACGTGTTTTTTTAACAATATAATGTTTGTTGTTAACAGGTGGTTCCGATAGCAACAAGGGCAAGAGTAAGAAGTGGCGGAAGATCCTCCAGTTTCCACACATATCGCAATGCTTAGATATAAAGACAAGAATAGGTGAGTTAACAGTTATTTATCAATCATTAATTATTTATTATCTAATTATTTTATCATTATCATTAAGAAGACAAAAATATTCGAGATGATACATTTTTAAAACATAGAAAATAATAATCGATCTGGAGGCGGAATTCGAACCCGCGCCGCGTCTTTCGCCAATACCGGGCGGGTTCGAATCCCGCCTTGCGATCGAATTTTTTCTATTCTAATAAAATGTATCTTTAAAGCATTCGAATGCAATTAAATTAAATATATTACACATTACAAATATATCACATTCACGTATACGTGTATACCTTTAGGTATAAATTTATCAGAGAAAATTGTAATTTTAACAGTTAAACCATATGTCTCGTTTCAGGTTTGTTAAAACTTTAATAGGTGATAATTTACTCCATATTAATTGGTATTTTTTTTATTTTTTTCAAAAATATATTTTTAGTATTCGGAGCTTACATACGGAAGTTGCCGTAATAATTTTTATATTTTACATTTCCTACAAATTAATATTTTATTGAAACAAAATAAAGACCAATTCATTTAATTTTTACATACAAAACGTTTTAATAGGAAATACAACAACAATTATTATGGTCAAGTCGCCATGAAAGCGATAAAGTATTTATGCATGATAATAAATTAACAAAACAATACTGTTCTTTCATTACTACATTGTATCTGTGCCAATTATAGATTTAATATTACCAGTTCTAAAAATAAAATCATTCATCAATTCCAATAGTCAATTCATGCATTTATACAAGGCAAGGTATACATGAATATGGTAACATTGAAGGAAAAGCAGGGTAGAACAAAAGAGCTGTCGGCAATGGCTCGCTCTATTTTCCCGCGCATTTGTGTTGAGTAAAGCCTGCGTGAGACGGTCGGGCGGCTTGAGCGGTGAGCTTGAGTCATGCTTGGGGTTGGATTTGATAAACATTCAATCCTTTGAATAAAAAAGTTGATAAATAATTGGTTGACTATCCAAAGATTGCGTATTATTTTAGTTAGTAGTCAACGAACTCATACTCGATGTCCCACGCGAAAATATGTCTGATTTTAAGCTGTTACAGGAAAATAACAATAAACAAGGATCGCATTTAATTTCCTATTATAGCAGTAAACATTATCCAATTTGCGATTTTAGTAAGTGTATGAACTAGTGTAGTATGTTTGATGAATAATGCTTCGTCGTCTCGAAGGACCTTTATTGGTAGTGGCGGAATATGAACGTCTATTTTTCCATTCGAAATGAAAGCACGTAGCATTGGTAAATGTGAATGAACTCGGTTGAAAAAAAAGTATGAAGACGACGAACCTACATCGCGATCCTTACTTATGTTGACCTTTAACCTTTTTTACTACTGAATTCCTGAAGCGTGTGGCATTTCTTATAGAATATATCTGAAAGAAGAAAAACTCCTCTTTTAAAACACGCTTTTTTTGCTTCATCTCTAGGTTTGTATTTAAACGATACCTGTAAACAGACGGATTTTATTCAAACTTTGTACACTTATCAAGGATACAATAATTTCATGAGTGCATTTATAAAAGCGTGTTTTGTTTTTTTTAACTATATTTCTTCCTTCGATTTTTTTTAGTGGGTATACTCATACTCACACGGATAAAATTCGCACGTATACAAATTTGAACCGCAAAATATTTGACGGCTAAAAACCATGTCATTGCCCAATATTAAAAGCACAGAGCGCGAACCGCGAATCGTTTACGTTAATTAAAAAAGATGACTCCCTAACCGTGGGCGACGGAAGGCCCTTATTAAATGTAACCGCCCGCGCCGTAGGGCGGATTAGGGCTGTCTCCACCGAGTTTTTATTTATCACTTTTTATTAGATTGCTATTTTTATTCCGTACAAATTGGATGATGTATGGGCCCTTTGAATCAGAAGCGGAATTTGGGAAATGTTTGGATTATGCAGTCTTGGTATGGTTAAAGGGGCAGCTCAAGTTCGAGAAAGTTCTCGTTGTTTTAACTTGAACATTTGTCGAGTTTTAAATGGGAATTATAATTTGATTTATGGGATTAAGAATTTTGAAGTCGAGGGTTATATTTTGCGTTGGCGTAGCGGCTTACAAATTTTAATATCCTTAACCTAAAAAAGAAAATAATCCTTGGTGAAAGTATCGAATAATAATCTCAAAAATTACATAAAATGCTTAAAAATGATCAACGACATGATGAAGCGTAAATTTTCATGTTTGTATTGATACAAACGACGTTTGTTTACGAGCGTAGAATAATATTTATTCGTGCCGTCGCGGATGTTGGATGCAGCATATATATGGAGTTCAACAAGCTGAGAAAGTTCTTTTAAGTAGCTGTTGATTATAATTTTTTAACGATGTGACCCAAAAATTACTCGATCAACATTAGAATGAAAATTTAAATTAAAAATCTACATTCTTACCTTGTAACATTAACAAAAAAAAATCCGGGTTATACTGGGACGAGGGACTTGTCAATACTGAACTCAGAAAACAGATCAAAATTGTGAACCGAATATTTGCTAATAAATATTATTGTTTTAATACTATACTTGTCTTCTAAGTGGTGAAGGAAGGTAGTGCATGGTAGTGATATTATTGCAGCCCTGTGGAAAAGGTGTTTAATTAAACTATTTAAACTTGTTAGTTACGAGTTTTACTCCGCTCCGTTAATAAATGGATTGCATTATAGACCGGGAGATATTGACACAAAATTTCGAGTCATTTGTAACAGGATGGCGGTTCTACAGGGTTCTTAGTACGCAATGACAAAAAGAAAAATGATGGTGTGAACACTGGTACCGGCGGCTTAGTCGCGTGGGCGTTAGTCGAACTCGTCGAAAATAGCGAAAGTCAAACGATTTGTAACAGTATGGCACTTATTTTTCCTGTAAGTTTGAGGATCAACGAATATAAATACAAAATTTCAAAGATCTAGGTGTTGGAAATCTTCACTTATATAAATTAATACTAAATTAATTTTTCAAGTATGACAGCACTTTTTCCCCCTACTAGAAGTATGGCAAATATAATAATGGTCACATTTTATCAAATGCTCTCCAAAAATCCAAATGCAATACTGGTACAAAAAGTTTGGCGAAATAAAAATTTTTTGCAGATTTTCGGCGGTATGGCGACCATTTGGAATCGTCCGAAAAGTATGGCATGGCGATTTTAGTAAATGGCTGCACGACGATGGTTACCTGTGCAAAAGTTAGCCTGATACAAATGGTTGAATAATTGTTTTATTTAAATCAACACATTCGCGTCGGTATGGCGGGCTGTAAGTCACACCGGAAAAGTATGGCATGACACTACCGCCTACTTCTTTTTTATGGGCTATCGGTAAATTCTAAAATTTTTGTGTTACAAATCGTTTGACTTTCGCTATTTTTCCGACGAGTTCGACTAACGCCCACGCGACTAAGCCGCCGGTACCAGCGTTCACACCATCATTTTTCTTTTTGTCATTGCGTACTAAGACCCCTGTAGAACCGCCATCCTGTTACAAATGACTCGAAATTTTGTGTCAATATCTCCCGGTCTATTAAGAGTTGTGACAGTAATCGACAGTTGTCGTGAAATATTTCAAACATTGATTTAACAAGTTTTACAGGTAAATTAGCTTGGAGAAATTTTTGCGTTTGTAGTAGTGTATGGTCAGCAAATAAAATAAAACAACATTTTATTTTTAGTTTTTATTTTATATATATATATATATATATATTATATAAATATGGGATTTTAAATTAAACTATATGTGTTTCTCCTCTGAAAAAGATGAGACTTTAATTTAATATTTACACATTTAACATACGTATAACTTTTACAAAATGAACATGATTTTACAAAATGACAATGTTACTAAAATGAAAAATTTACTAACCTGAAAAAGAAACGACATTTAAAGTTTAATTCTTTAGTTTGAGAAGTCAAAGGCTTGCCTCGACCATGTTTTAACACTGGAGCCATTTTGAATTAACAATACAAAGTTACAACACTTACACACAAATTAAACACTTCAACAAATATTATAACAATAATAACAAATAATAACAACAATCAACAAATACAAAAGGAGATTGCCCAAGTGACTATGGCACTTGGTATCGCAATCAAACTTATTGTGTCAAGATGAAATATAGCTCAATTTAAAGCTTGATGTTAGTATTTTTAGAAACGATTAAAGTTTTTATATAAATAAGCCGCAGTTCGCGACAATAAAAATAAAACAATAGTTTTATTCAACACTTCAAAAAAATACTTTATCGAGTTTAAACTAACGATGAACGTTAAGTTTTACATTTATTACATAGGTAATATTTTAATTTACAAGACAAATGTGAAAAGTAAATCGTAATAAACATTACCTATTTCAAAATAAATTACGTCGAACATTGCGTCGAACCTTAGCGTCGAACACATTCATTCAAGATTCATTTCAAATAGAAACTATGACATATGACGCAGGACGCTTGCAAGAGAGATAGATATATGTGTCAAAACAAAAACTTTTACTTTTATTTCTATTTATTTGGTATAATTACGACTTAATAGTGATAAATATGATCATTATAAATACAAATAGGAATTAACAATATCACGAACACGTGACACAATTAGTATTTTACCGATTCCATACGTGGTCATACATGTTTCAAAACACAAACTTAATATTATTTCAATTTATCCGGTATAATTAAGACTTAATAATGATACATATGATCATTATAAATACAAATAGGAATTAACAATATCACGAATACGTGGCACAACTCAAATTTTACCGATACCACCCGTGGTCATTCTCCTTTTTTTACCGATACCACCCGTGGTCATTCTCCTTTATCAATTAAACTACGTACATAATAATTATAATTTTTGAATGAAATGTGTGCTTTATGTTCTAACGGTACCAAACAACTGCATTTGGCACCTGCGGACAGCGTAAACTGGTTTATTCTGGTTTTGTGCGTGTTTCCACTTTCCACTATCAAGTGACGATTTATTTATTTGTTTTGTTTCGTAATTATTATGGTCAAATATTAATTATGAAACAAATTATAATGGACACGATATTTTATTGTTTCACGGTAGTCGCCTTGTCGTTTGCTCAAGGACGTGAAATTGAATGATATATTTTTTTTATAAAGTCAAAACCATTTTCTTTCAAATTAAAAGTTGTTTTTATTGAAAACAAAAGTGTTGCTAGGAATAAGTATAAAATTAAATAGTAATGTTAGGATATCGAAACATTTTTGTATAGGCCAGAACGATATAGTGGAAACGCGCTCCAAGATCTGAGTAATATACACACCACTACATATGCAAAAATTTCTCCAAGCTAATTTACCTGTATTTATGAGTCCAAAACTCAATCAGTTCATTTGCAAAGCGGAAAAGTACCTAAATGAAAATGATTATGTGTTGAATATAAAATGTGCTTTAAAATGTTGGTAAAAAGACCATTGAAAGGTATGACTTCTATCATCTATATTTAATTATCTTCACCATGCGACTTATCTCGGGTACCCTGTTAAAAGCACACACACAGCCTTTGCTTTTCTAGACTTAAATCTATCTCTAATCCAATTAACATCCAGATCCAATTAGCCGTTTGTTTTGTGCGTCCACACATCTATCCGCGCAAACTTTCCCTTTGCATCCAAATCCGATAAGCCGTTTTGGCGTGAAACACAAACAAACATACGTCTATCCGCGCAAACTTTCCCGTTTACATTAGCGGTAGGAAAAGCGTATGTAAGTTGTGTTGATGGCTGCGGCGTACTGTTTGACATTTAGATTACGTAGCGGATTCACTGGTGAATGCTGAATGTTTGTTGTTTCTTGTTCTTACGCTTGAACTGTTCCGATCATAATTCGGAATCTTTTAGTGGAGATTATATAATGGTGAAGACTTTTAGTGGAGAAAGCGTTCCTGCATAGTCAGGGTTCACTGGAGACGGTAGGAATTGCAGAAATAGAACATGGACATGACAAATATTTTAGTAGATACATTGAAATAGTAATGATAAGCAAAAAGAAATAGGTATGTACTAAATAGTTTATTTTCTTTATCCTGATATTGCAAAAGTAAACGGACAAAAATGTCATTAAGTGCTTATCATGTGGATATGCGATTAAGTGTTTAAATTAATAAACAATTTCTGAATACAGTTCTGTCTTATTCAGAAGTACTTAAGTTAGGTAAGTTGAAAAGTGATTTTGTTTCATTCCCACTTTTCAAGTTATACATTACTTGTTGCGTAAACTTTTAAAACAACATCAGAGTAACAATTGAATCACGGAATATTGATTTTGTTTTGAAAGCTCTTCGCTCAATGGGTCGAGATTTAACGGGATGGAATGGGACTTAATAAATTACTTTGTTTATGAGAACGATATTCGAGGTAAAATGTGTTTTATTTTGTATTAGGGGAGGGTAGTTGTTTGAATTAAAATGGTTAAGAGCAATAAAACGGTGTTTGTGTTGTAAATTGTTTATATTACCGATTAAAATAGGGTTGTTATTATATTGTAAGCCTGTAGTAGAAAATGTTTTAGAAATTTCAGATTGATTTTAAAGGTATGTTAGTTTAAACTTTAAAATCTTTAACGCGTCTACATCCTGATCCTGGATTGCCTCGTGCCTATTATTCCGGATACAATTCATATTAAAAGTAAACGATAAACGATAAAGCCAGTTTAATACTAAATCGTCCAAGGTGCATACGGCGGTGTCGCAAGCACCATATTTCGTAATAACCTACTAATAAACGCGGCTAGTGTGAAAAATATGTTTAAACATTCAATACACGATATAACGTATGTCGCACGGAGTTACATTAATCGGGCAGCCGTTTAAATTTTCATTTATCAATACATTAGTAGGTGTAATTTATGACTTATTTATCTTGTAATGGCCTGGCTTGGTTTTGCTTTAAGGCCTATTCAAACTACAGCGGTATCCGCCGATCCGAGTACGGTAGCGAACAGCCGATCGGTACGCGATTAGAGTCCCTATAATATACTACGTAAGAGATTTAATTGCGTGCCCATCGGGATACCGCTACCAACGGCGGTAGCGGATACCGCTGTAGTTTGAATAGGCCTTTAACATGGTCTTTGCGAAGTGCTGTGTTGTGTCAATACATCATATTGGTAAGAATGAGGTAGATAACTTGAATGTCTGGTTGAAACTGATAATATTGGACGGTAGGTGATTTCAGAATTGGGTAATTTATAGGTTATTTAGGTGCAGGCTTTTAGTACCGCTCGAGGAGATCTTAAAATATCATGTCATGTAAGCGGTAAGATTATAGTGGAATTGTATTTTTTTTTTTCAAAATAAAAGAACAATGATTCAGGTTACGTAACATTTTTATCATCAGTCATATTCATCAAGCAAATAGTCCAGTCCGAATTCCATGATGTAACCGTTTCAATGCAGATGAAAAGTGCTGAAATTTGTTTCGCTAAAGTACCAAATATTGGCGCAAAATCAGACCACTAAATACAACGAACAACTCAATAGAATCAAAAATTTGTGCTCAAATATGACAAAATAAATAACACTTACTTCAAACATTCATCATTTGTCCGTATGCAAAATATAGGCCTAATTTCGAATCAAAGAATTATTAAATTGCAGTAAAATTTGCTAGGTCTAGGTATCAGCATCGTCATAGACAGCAGTTGAGTGTTCAATTTCTTGACAGATTGACAGGACAACTTTTCGCCAGCCTCTTTTGGCGGCGACTAAAAAAATTCAATGCGTATACATTAGCCTGCCGGGCGCCAAATGTGGAAACCCGTCCGCATGATGAATTGTCGCAGTAATTTAACGTTGACTGCTTAATGCTATGTATGAGCTGGTAGTTTTTCTTGGATGCTGTCACGTCTGTGTGCGACTGATAAAAACGTTAGTGTTGTTCGCGGGCGTGTTGGTTGCACGAGGTTCTATTAAGTAATTAAGGAAATATCGAAAACAGAGAAAAAAAATTGGAGGATTAAAATTTTCGGTATTTCAATTAGTTTATTTAGTAACTAGTTCTGCGTGTTTTCTCTAGAGATAAAATTTTTGGGGAAAATGTAAGTACGTCACAGAAGCTGATTTAGAATTCGTCATTGGAGATGATATTATTTAAGTTATTGTTTTCTTTTCAATATTCGCTTTTGTTATATAAACATTTAAAACTCAGTACAAAACAGGAAAACACTGTCCCAGAGTTAATAACTAGACACAGTTATTACTTAATGGGGGGACTATAAATAGACGCGTCGGGAAATGGTTCACTGTCCCTTGATGTTCAAATGTATTCGCATAATACCCTCAGGGAATAATGTAATGTGAGAACAGATGGAAAGAAAAGGACTTTTATAGTTCCTGTTCAAATACCAAATGCAAAAATGTAATACTATTATTCAACGAGGAATTTTAGAGGATCTCTTGGAAAGAGCTTGGTTAGTCGATTCGAAGAAAAACCAGCAAGATACTCTAATAAATGGTATCTTCAAATTCAATAATGCTTATACAAAAATGAAAGGCTTAGTGCAATTTACAATGTTTCCGTAATTTCACTGTTTTCATCGAGAAATGAGAACACAATAAGCGGTTTTTCCAGTAGACTTTATTGCGCATATTTTCATAAGTGTCTCGCTGAAAAATATTGTACGCTGAGCATTGAGTTTTTCTACGGTCTGAGTGTTGTCCTTGTACACATTTTTTGTGAATATGTACATCTGAATGATAATGTATGTATTTACAGAAATAAAATTATGAGTATGTTTGTCACGTTTCTTGTCTTTGGGACTTGATAGGACCAATATTATCTCATTCTTCATTATTAAAATTAAACATTTACAAGTCCTGTATATTGCGTACATCTTTAATGCAATGCTCATGTTTAATAGGACCAGTCACGCAACTAACCTTAGCTTTCCGTCAATTCAATAATCATTTGTATGCCACTTGTAATGCTCTCGTAACGCTTACATCATCTTGGTTTAAGTAATTATTTAGAGATACTCAACGTGAAATTATCAAATACTACTTAACATCCTACTATCTACTAATATTTAACGTGAAAGTTTGTATGCATTGATGGATGTGGTTACTCTTTCATACAAAAACAGCTGATCGGAAATTCGGAACTGTATATGAAATTGTTCAATCGCGACTGGCCTATATTTTAGAAAATATTATGATTCATCTTAATATACAAAAGCTTTAGCAACGTGGGAAATAAAAATAATATACAGAAAGCACAACATTCGAAATCGCTATTTATCATGATCAAGGATCCATTTATTAGAATGCGCGAAACATATCCGGCCTTCCAAAACTATGACATATAAAAACACACTGAATATCCTTAATCAAATAGTACATAAGGGACGAAGCCAAAGCCGTTAAGGGACAAAAGAAATTTGATATGTGTGGCAGGACTGAGTGGCCGAATTGGCCAGTCCCTATATATTTAAGGGAAATGTAAGATGCGTGATCTTATTCCACAACATATAATATACGCTTATCCGGTTAATAGTGTTCTGGCTTTAGCTTTTTATTTTCCTAATCTCCTCTTCGCAAAAAAAATACATGGCCGAACAGTATACGTTAGTTACTGTAAGGGTATTACTTCCCTTTTTCCCAATTACTTTCCCCAAAAAAAAGGTTTCTTTGTTCGCCTGTATTTTTATTTATTACATTTTATTGTAGTACAATCATTAAAAATAGTTTTCTATTTTTTTTTTGTTCTATATTTTAAGGACAAAGTTTTTCGAATACACCATCCTGACCAACAGTGAACTGTTTGATGTACCATCAACCATGTCTTCAATGTTTATGTTTTTCATCACAGATTGCAGCAGAGGTAATGCGAACGATGTGCAGATGACCTAAACATAGATATAAATATCAATTTTGCACACTATTCTCAAAGCTTAGCAGCTTTAAAACTATTGTCCTATAAATTTCTGCCCGTCGTCGTTGGCGCTGGACAAACGCCAACGTCCGGGGTGTAACAGATGACCCCCGTCTTTATCCCCTCCTCTTGTTACCCCCCCCCCCCCCTCCCCTTTGAATCCCGGAACTGATATGACAAGTTGGACTGTTACGTTTTATTGTTTCGACATCTAGTAAGTTGTTATGAGTTAGCGAATGGTCGTGAGCGCTGTCAAATGTCGTTTGTCACTGGTTGAGCGTTCCAAATGGGGTGTGGTGATTGGTGGATGTGTTTTTATCGTGTTTTTGGATAATGTTATTACTTTTATTTACTTTTTGATGGTTTCATTTTTTATTTTTTGCGATTTAAATGTTATAGGTGAGATAGATGTTCATACATTTACTAGTTTCTTGGCAAACTCGGGATTGAACGCAATAATATTATCTTGTCGGTTCTAATTGAACCGATAATTTAGAATGAAACAAAAATAAAGTAATTATAATTAATAGTTCATGAGTTTCCACCTTTTCAATATATGAATAACATTTAGAAAAAAACCGGTCGAATTGAGAACCTTTATTTTTTTGAAGTCGGTTAAAAATTTTAACAATTTATGTTTTGCTGAATGTACCTTTCTCTAAAAACAAACAGAAGACCGTTCACAACATCGTCCTCTGATCGACACGACCTTTAATATCATATTGAAATTCATATATTCATCAAATTGATTCGTCAAGGCGACGCAACTGCACGTCATTTACTGTCATTCGTTCCGCGCGCCAACTGACGTGCATCATGAGAATATCGATGATTTTTTATTGATAAAGAATGAGAAGAATCGAGAGGCATCGATTTTAAGTGTTGTATGCGGTTTGCATAATGTCGTGACGATGTTATGTCGTACGTGCATATCCCATATGGCGTGCTTCGTGTTATTTTTATTGCCGTAGATTATATAATTTATTTTTTACTTAATAATGACAAGAGGTTAATCATAATATCAAGGTTTCATGAATTGACATGATACTTCTTATCGTCGAATCATTCAGTAACAATGGAGTATCTTTAAAAAACATAAAAGTGATAGATAAAAATATTTCACAACATATTTATGCACAATACCTACATACGTTGTGAAATATTTTATAAATCTAAGCATAAAAAAAACATTAGAAGCCTACTCAGTTGCTCAAATTACTTATAATCAATAATCATTTCATTACAATATATTTTTACGCCTGATTAGACGAACTTTTTATGCTAGAGTAAAACTAATGTAAGTTCAATTGCCACGCTAATTTCTCAAGTCCCAACTCAGAATTGTATTGTCTAGAAGTTTTATCGTATATTGCAAAAAGTCGTGACGACATTATGTGAACGATGAGGAAATGTAACTGTTTGTTTGATTGTGTTCAACATGTATCGTCATACGGGTTCCGGCATACTTGAAGACTTTTTAACATCCTAGTTCGATAATAAATAAAAAAAAAAAATAAAATATTTTATTTGTTTGGAAAATCAAGGAAAAAATTATATATCATAAATAATATAATTTATTCGAATAAACCGACACGAATACTTTTTTAGAGAAATGTATATTAATAATTTATTGCCTTAACGAGCCAAAAAAAAAAATATTATCGAACAATAACAAAGTTTCATATACTTTCAACTTTGCTGTTATTTTAATAGATAGATATAGGATTTGCTTGTAAAAGTCGTACGGAAACCAGGAAATAGGGTCTATCCATACTTCCGGTTCTTGAAATTAGATTGAAGTCTGAATGTGGCTGAAATTGAATGGAAGAATATCTTTTCAATCAATAGACGTGTGTGTATGCAAGCATTTTATCCATATTCGTTGAATATTTTATATGTGAATGCAAAATGGTTATTTTCATACATATTTGATGTTAGGTGGATATAAATTTTAGTTATTTGTGAACATAGCATACGTACGAGATTAATTTTATTGAATAAATGAATACAGGGCGTTTTATATAAGTATAAGGGTCGCGGAAACGTAATTTAACAAAAAAAAAAGACGTGTGGCACTCGGGGACTGCCGCGGTAAAGCTATTGCATAGCATGCCTTCAAGCCACACCTCCGTGCCCGTCGGAGTGGGGAGCGTGAGGTTTTTTCGTTACGGTATTTCTGGATTCGGTCCCCGCACTCAAGGCCCGCGATAGAAGCTATGCAATAGCTTAAAAACGATTAAAACTCCACCAAGTACTGAATAAAGTTTTTATTCAGCATTTAGGTATCTACTGCTACTGTTAAAAAGTCGTAGCTCTGTCATTCAGTAGTCCTAAACCATTGGGTTTTTAACCATACCTTACTGACTTCTGACTCACCATAAAACACGATAAGATATTCTTTTACAAAGTATTCAATATTCAAAGTAACGTTATCGCTATCTTAGTTCGTATAATAGAAAGTATTCTTTATGTAATTTCGATACGAACTTATCGCTATGTCATCAAGAGAAGAATGTGTATTGCGAAGGCTAGGTTGGAAATAAATAAATAGTATACTTAGGGCTGATTTTTCAATCCTTGGTTAAAACTTATTCATCGAATAACGTATTAAACTACCATTTCAAAAATGTATTCTAATTGTCCGTATTTGAAAGTTTACAGGTGACATTTTAAAATGTTCGTGTAATACTTTATTGGACGGATAAATTTTAACCAAGGATTGAAAAATCGGCCCTTATGCTAATATTTTTGGAAGTATTGTCATCATATTATGTCATTAAGTCCGTCAGAGCATTGACTATGGGAAATACAGATTGATAGTAATCATAAGAGCATTTCCAAGGGATAATCTTGACACATATTTATTTATTTATTTAATACTTTATTACACATATTACTTTTATAAAATTTAAAACTAAATCTCATAGTTACAGCTTTAATATGTGTAACGGGGCGGCCTTATCACTTCTGAGTGATCTCTACTGTATAAAGGGAGGCATCAAAATGTTATTTCATATTTGAATACATAACACATTATTACATTAATTTGCGTTTAAGATGAAATAGATTGGTGACAATTACCATTGTTGTACGACTCCGCTTCTATTGGTCTTCGCGTGATGATATAAAGCCGTATAGCCTTCTTCAATAAATGGACTATCTAACACCGAAATAATTTTTCAAATCGGACCAGTAGTTCCTGAGATTAGCGCGTTCAAACAAACTCTTCAGCTTTATAATATTAGTATAGATTAGCGTATAGCTAATTTTACATCATAACACAACATGCCTAACTAACAAACATAAGTCGTATATATGTGTATATGGGCATTTCTCTGCTGTCATATGACCAAAAAACACTTTCAAACAATTTGTCGATGTCAAGTGTCGATTGATTTTATTCGCTCGCGTTATGTAAGCACTTTCTATTCTTCGTAACAGATGCTTTGTGAGATAACGAGCTGATAACTAATCGGATTTGTTATATTATAGATATGTATTTTGATTAGCGTTAGTTTTATAGCGAAAACTTCTAAATGCGAATGGTATAGAGTTAAATGAAACATCTCATTCCCTTGAACATTTCCTTGGGCCACCTGGGTAGGAAACTAGTCTTAAATAATTTTATAAAGCTGCAAGAGTTTGGCTGTTTGGTTGAGCATGCTTATCTCCAGTATAACGAGTCCGATTTGAAAAAATATGTCCGAATATTGTGTTGTTGTTATGTGAATGTAACAACGATATTATAATTATAAACAATGTAAATAAATGTATGTTTATAGGTACAGTATTCCCAAACTGATAATGCGCATAGAAAAATTCGTGACTGTTCGGCAACTGTCATATTCTCCGAGCCTCCGAAGACGATATGTATATAGAGTGGTTAAATGTATTTTCTTCATGCATAGTTTATTAGAATTATGAGTTTTATTGTGATTTTATGGTAAAAGAGATAAGTAATGAAATTTGTTTCGATAATTCAATGTAAGTTAATAGCGACGATAAGCCACACGATTGCGAATATATATTTGTTGCATTGATTTACTTGGAAAATTCTATACTTAGAACCATTAAAGTGCCTTACTGAAGCTGCCGTAATGATATACATCCATCATTAAGAAAGATAAAGTTTATATTTAAAAAAATGATTTTCAAACACTGGTTTACATTTAAATTGTGAAATCTAATCATTAAAATCTCAGTCCAAAGGATTTACAGAATCAGGGATTATATTTATTTCTGATATCGTAGAATGATCAGAACTTTCATTATGCTCTTATTAATTTTCACTTTCCCCACTGCTATCTGCTACCTGTGTAAATAATCATTTTACCGGAAAATTCAACTTTGAAACAAAACTAAGAAGGGTATGTAACAGCAGCTCTATATAATTCCATACATAGATAATACGTGCGGTCACCACTAATATAAAAAGACGACTGACGGATTTTTGAATTTTTTGACTGACAGGCTACCGTCACCTATCGCCCGAATTGTTTTCGATTGTGTATGACTCTGAATTGACTCCTATATTTCTTTCGAACAAGGTGCAAGATGCAAGTGCATTGTTTAGGGCACTTACGATTCAATGATTCGGGGTGATTCGGGTGTTTCTGGAAATACGATAATTAGCGAAGATCTGCATGCGCATTATTAATTTTGGAGTACTGTATATGTATGTTTTTGTCACATTCTTGCCCTGAATAAGCGTTCATGTATTCATTCAAATAATGAAATAAATAAATACATTAATATCAAGCGAAGTTCGATGACTTCGTTATATTTTATTTTATTCGAGTTATAATTAAAGTTGCTAATAATAATTAGAGATGCGCCGAATAGTGGTTTCACCGAATAACCGAATACCGAATACTATTCTGTTAAAACCTTACCGAACCGAATATTCGGCCGAATTATTCGGTTCAATGTTTTGACGTGTTTTGATGTGTAAACCGGTTCTAACGGGTCGCAAGTAGCTGCTGGCTCGGTGGCGAGCGAGCCTTACGTTACAAATTAAAACAAAAAAATATTAAAATTTTTATATTGTTTAAAAGTTTTATATTTTTACTTTAAGTTAATGTTTGCAATATAAGCGGACGTAATGTCATTTTCTACTGGGACTAAAAGCATTGTCTTCAGACTTCAGGATTTAAAGTATAATAAATATTAAATACTAAGTGCTAATAATAAACATGATTAAATTATGTTGATGTAAATTTACAAAATAAACGTTGATTGTTTTATTTTATATATATCTTAGGTTCAACACATTCTTCATAGGATTTCTTTGACTTGTGTATAGTATGCCATAAATCATTCATAATATGAAGTTATTTATTTAGTTCTATAGCCAAGAAAGTAGAAATACTCATACCGAATATATTCGGCACCTAAACCGAATAATTCGGCCGAATACGAATAGTGAAAAAGTTGCCGAATATGCCGAATACCGAATATGTATTCGGTATTC
Source organism: Colias nastes (assembly GCA_907164665.1). Lineage (NCBI taxonomy): Eukaryota > Metazoa > Arthropoda > Insecta > Lepidoptera > Pieridae > Colias > Colias nastes. The sequence goes on along the minus strand of CAJQZM010041797.1, from coordinate 17,634 downwards.
GGCGCAGCCCTACTAATAATACATAAGAAAATAAGGCCTTAATAAACTAAAAAAGTACGAATAAGGAACCTCTTAGTCAGTTAAAAATATATCCACCTTATAGATAAGCCAATGACTAAGGAACTAGAATTCCGAAATATTCTTTCATTCCGATAACGAGAACGTTGATGAGTTTCCGGCTTCGATACGCGAACGTAATTATATCTTAACGACCACAAATAACTGTGTTATCAATGCATGCGTGTATTTTTAGCAATGTTTACGTTACATTGATTTTGTATCGCCCAACTTATATGGTTGTTTACATGCTATTTATAAACGCCGATGTTATTTACATCGTGAATTGTGCGCGTACAAGATTTGTTTATTGTAAACATGCTAATTCAAATCTACCCACAATTAATTCAATTAGTTTTCATTTATAACTTTTATATTATCGTTATTTTATATCGTCATGTATCGTCAATATCTAGCTAGGCTTCCGTCTACAGCGATACCTTTTTACTGATGAAAGCGACAGGATCCTGGGTCATATGTTAGTACATTTATTATACTGTTGCCATTGTATAATAAACTATATAGTCTAAGATCCAAATATAGGTCGACCTTCACCGGCGTGATAATAGAATGAGACCAATTTTATAATAAACTAGCGGTCCGCCCCGGCTTCGCCCGTGGTACATGTTTACGTTTTCTCTACATAAGAACCATCCTCGTACTTCAAGGAATATAATAAAAAAAGAATTATCGAAATCGGTTCAGCCGTTCTCGAGTTATGCGCTTACCAACACATTTTGCGATTCATTTTTATATATAAGAAGATTTAGTGTATTAAAAAATGTATTAAAAATGGGTTTGCTGGGAAAATCCTGGACAGGACATTTTTAATGAATTAAAAAAAAAACATTTTTTATATAAAACAATAAATAAAAAGTATCAAGATAATAAAAAAAATATAATAGACTTAAAGTATGAAACCTACAGAATGTGCAGTCATAGTCGTTTTCATAATATTTACCGGGACAAACGGCTAGGTTGGCAGGTATAAACAGGTATGTCGGTACCAGTTACTTTCACTTGATAGGATGATGAAAAAAAAAAATTATGTCAGCGCTGTTTTATTACAAAATTGTTTTATTATCTCGAAACTGCAATTAATAAAAAATGAAAATAAAAGATTTTTTAATAATTAATTAAAAAATATCCTGTCCAGGATTTTCCCAGTAAACCCATTTTTAATACATTTTTTAATAGACTAAATTTATTATAAAATTGGTCTCATTCTATTATCACGCCGGTGAAGGTCGACTTATGTTCGGATCTTCTACTAATAGGTAAGTACCAAATTATATGGGACTCCATTGTGTTCCGTCGAGCAGTTTTCATTGACGGGTTGCGGGTATTCTTACCCGCCGCCCGCGTCACTCACATGCGTAGAAACATTAGCGCAATGTACAGATGTTTTCCGCGGGTTGTTAAAATCAATGCAATAAATAAATCGTTTATTTTTCCCAAAACTATTACAAAAAGTATAATTAATAGTAAGCGAAATTTAGGAATGCTTACACTCATGTAGGGAAAAACATTTGCAAATGTTGTCCTACACTTCTTGATTTGTGTATTTTATGTCTTGCTCTCTGGTGGAAACGCTCTCTTAGAATGATAGCTACTTGCGTGTAAGTAATTCTCCTTATCACGCGACACACGTCCTTCATACAAATGTCCCTTATTTCACGCCCTTCGTGTTTTGTTTAACGCGACAAAACCAGCTTCCGTCACTTTATAGGGTTCAATCTATTCGTATATCAAATTTCGTTTATATCCGTTCAGCGGTTGAGGCGTGAAATTTGAAAACCAAAGCGTGTAGAATCAAATCATTTATTTGTAAACATAGGTACTTAGAGATAAACTACGATAACATGGCGCGCCCCTCCAAATTACCGTTTCAATGTGTGTAGTGACATCCTTACGAAGGAGTTTGTATGTAGTTGTACGTATTCGTCTTTACTCGTACAGTACTCGTAATATCTCACTTATTACCAGATTTGTTGGTCAACTAATCATAAGTTGCCGAGCGCCCAAGACAACGCACGTGTCGTTTTCATAGAATACGTCAGTGCAGCGCCATCTATACATATAATAAATCTGTAGAAGGGTCAATTCTGTACATTGAAAATATTGAAAAAATAAATAGCAGGGGGTGTTACTGGATCGATACCAAACCCAAATATGTGATTAAAAAAATATTTGTCTGTCTGTCTGTCTGTCTGTCTGTCTGTCTGTCTGTCTGTCTGTATGTGAAGACATCACGTGAAAACTAACGGTTCGATTTCGATGAAACTTGGTATAATTATACCTTATTATCCTGGGCGTAAAATAGGATACTTTTTATCCTGGAAAAATACGTAGAAAAAAAATAATCTTAATTTTTCAGTTTTATCCATAGACGTTGTTCTGTAGAACCGCGAACACACGTTGCGTATTATTATAGGCCTAGCCGTATTTGGGTCCAATAGATATTTATAAGATGTCATTGTCAGAGTTACTCAAAATGGAGAAATAAACCATCCACGCGAAGACCGACATCCGCGCGGACGGAGTCGCGGGCGGAAGCTAGTTACTAATAATAATGAGCGATTAGAGCGTGACTAGTCGAGCAACAAATCCGTCATCCGTGGATTTGTTTTTGTTTGACGGCCGTCTCATTACGCACACATGCGTTGTGAATCTTGGTGGTGCATTGTAAATACTTTCACAAATACTTTCAAACGTTTTGAATTTTGGAGGGGCGCGCCATGTTATCGTAGTTTATCTCTACGTTATTAAATATAAAGTTCGTTTTTAAATATTGTAGTCAATATTTAAAAACGAACACTACATTAATTAATCACTAACAGTATATCGTTGTTTTACTTTATTTCCTTGACTTTATCGTTTATTTTTGAAGCGAAACTTCTTTAGGCGCGATGAGAATAAAATTTCAAGGTCGCGTCATGACAATACCGTCATGTCATCGAGTAAAGCGATGATTTTGGTATCTGAATTTTGCTAAAGAAGTTTCACTTCAGACACGTGTGCTCGGCACACACGCTCATTTTTTAATTATGCGACATGATACAAATGCCATAGATACCAACATAATAATTGTATATTTAAAAAATTGGTTGTCTGTAAAGTCGGTTTACTGACGATAGTTGAACGTGGCAACGTCCGATTGTGCTTCTTTGTCGCTCGTTCCGCGCTCTCGCTTGCACTTCAAGGCCTTGCGGAACGCCTCAGAGCGAGGTAACGCCGCATGAGTCATGTTTTTTCGTGCGTGCAGCCGGCTCTATCGAATTATAAGACGTTGTCACGTCAAAAAATTGGTTGTCTGTAAAGTCGGTTTACTGACGATAGTTGAACGTGACAACGTCCGATTGTGCTTCTTTGTCGCTCGTTCCGCGCTCTCGCTTGCACTTCAAGCCTTACATGGAACGCCTCAGAGCGAGGTAACGCCGCATGAGTCATGTTTTTTCGTGCGTGCAGCCGGCTCTATCGAATTATAAGACGTTGTCACGTCAAAACATTAAAATACATAATAAATATATTTCTAATCGATCCCCATAGACACAAGACAACCTACAGCAGTATTATATGATTACCAGAACAAAGGTGTGGCCACAATAAGGGAGCTATTTGTTACATTAATTCAATTAAAAACGCGGTAATTGTTGACCCAATATGAAATGTTTCTGTCACGCTATCGTTATATACCGGTGTGAAGTTATTTTTATTGAGCACAAGTTAGTAAGGATGTGTATGGCAATGGTATAACTGTGGGATCGTAAAATTTGCAAGGCGCGAGTTTAAGAATTTCTTTCCGTAGCTGAAATGTTGGGCATTTCACACAGTAGAATTTAAATTGATTATGAAGCTCATAGGTTTGGGGACCACTGCATAAAAATCGTATTTTTACATGAAATAGCCCTTACAGTGATGCAAACTATGAATGGTTATAACTGCCTATATAGATATTCACTCTTGCAATGAATAAATTTGAATTGTATTCCTCTGGGAAGACATATGTGGACACTTTCATTATCACACATTAAACATATACAATATTCATCTATACTAATATTATAAAGCTGAAGAGTTTGTTTGTTTGTTTGTTTGAACGCGCAAACCTCAGGAATTACTGGTCCGATTTGAAAAATTCTTTCGGTGTTAGATAGCGCATTCATCGAGGGAGGCTATAGGCTATATATCATCACGCTAAGACCAACAGGAGCGGAGCCACGCGGGTGAAACCGCGGAGCGCAGCTAGTAATTTATATTGGGAATAACAATACTTTAAAGTTTAAGTTCTAACCATTGTGCTAAGGATGCGGATGATATTATCAGTTTCTTTTGTATTGTTGAAAATATCACGCTTCCTAGAGTTATCTAAACAGATTGCATAGTACATTTTTCTATTACAAGCAATAACATTCCAATCAATTAGTTATTAGAATGCTCACGTACTATGTCCCCTCATACAAAACTATTTAAACCCTCGTAACGGAAAAACGTTTCCATTCCAATCAAAGTGGCTGAAATGAAACGCTATTTGCAGCGATTGGAGTTACTTCTATTGAAATCCCCTTTTATTTTCATCTGAAACTTGACGGCTGTACGCGTGATTGGTTTCGAATTTGAATCTGTTTTTTGAGGGTAGTTGGAAATTTACGAACTGGCAGCTATAGAGCGATTAGTGGGAAATTTATTGTAGTTTTTTATGACTGTGTTTAGCGTAGTTTTGGTAACATAGATTTAGAAATTTTCCTAGAATTCGTATTTTCCTTTTATTTGATCGGACACTTGACGGCTATAAGGTTTGAATAGATTATGAATGTAGAAATACTTTCGTAGAACTCATAATGTCACTACTCAGAAGTATTCATTTTGTTTGATTTTAATTTACAAACAATTTTTGTCAAATACTTCGCTGATGCTGATAAATATCAAAACTGAATATTATATTAAATTCAAACGCACGTCTGTAATCACCCTAACATCCGAGCGATCATCAAAATAACGTGTCGTAGCGTAGTCACAAACTTGGTGAATTGTAAGCTGCAATAAACACGAACGGTTTGAAGTCGAAACGGTTCGCGACAAATATTAATAAAACTTTATATAGCAATAAAAGAGGCAGTTTCGTACGCGCGAGCGTAACCGAATAGGCGATGGTAATATCGCTAAAACTTGGCAAATAAATACGTAGTGAATGCACAAATAAATGTATGAATTACCTTCGTCTCTCTAAAGTCTCTACTATAAAGATAAAAGATATTTGTTTGTTATATTTTAACTTGAAAAGTAATTGGATGATATTAAAAAATCTTCTACTTCTACCTATTTATCATTTATTATTGGCTATTTTGAAGTGAAACATCTTTAGGCGCGTTGAGAGTAAGACTTCAAGGTCGCGTAATGGCAATACCGTCACGTCATGGAGTAAGGCTACGATTTTGGAATCTTTGAATCTTGCCAAAGAAGTTTCACTTCTGACACGTGTGCTCGGCACACAGGCTCTTTTTTATGTGGGTGAAGCTGGGATAAGTGGTTAGTTTGGTTATAAGCAAGATAGAAAACGCACAAAATTAACAGCATAAAGCTCACATGATTCACGACTTCCTTTCGATCTTTTTCTTTCAAACAGTGATTTATTGAGTTAATCGTCTGTACGTTAATCTGAAATATATGTTTTACAATAAATACTGCGATTTAGATGTCCAGTCTTAGCCAGAAGAGCGACAAGGGCTTAATAAATTGTACGTTATGTTGATCTGAAGCCAAAAGCGTATAATAATTATGATAAATAATTATTATATTTATTACGATTACGTTTATGTAATATCCCAAATTTATTCACAGTAGGTGCCTATAGGGGAATAGAGGTCGTATAAAGATTTAAAAAATTCCTTACAAAATTAAAACTTAATTCTGTTTGAGTCAGAACATGATTCGGTCTAATTTAATTTTACGATCTATTTCTCACATCTTTGCCGTCGCATGAATGCGTGATTTTGCCTTTAAAAAAATAAATGAATAGTAGCATTATATTGAAGCCTAGTCTTGTTATATTTTTGTCAACAATATTGGTTTTAGTAAGAAAAAATATAGCACTTATAAATTTATTTATTTATTATAATTAAAACGGTATTGCACCAATTACATTAATTATATCTAAAAATTACATAAATTATATTACAAAAAAATAAAATTAAATCAAATTACAAATTACATATAAAAAGAAAAACAATAAATTAATATAATGAATTAATATAATGAATGGTTTCTGTTCCCAACACCAGCAATAAATATGATAAATTGATTGCTAGTATTGAAAACAAAAACCATTCAAAACTTTTCAGAAAAGCTCAAGCACGCCGACAACAACGAGCCCCATCCATCCGCGAACAGATCGCATTCGGGGTTGTTATTGAGGAGAGCATTGAGCGCAGTGAGAGCGCGTGGAATTGGTGATAAGGCTCGGGCTGTAGTGTGAGCCGGCGGTATAGCAAAGAGCACATGCTTGCGCGCTCGACAGTAATTATCAGGCACAAATAATTTACACACCTCATCACTCAAATTAATAGCGTCAATTTTGCCACGCAGAATCTTGCAGACAAAGGCTAATTGATTGTATTTCCTACGTGTCTCCAATGAGTTGTACCCAAGACAGCCTAGCAAAAACATTGTCGGATATAAATAGGGATAGTACCCAAATTGATGCTTGAACAGGAACCGAAGGAAAGCCTTTTGGATTTTTTCGAGCATCAGGGTATATTTTCCCTCGTGTGTGTTCCATACACAAGAACTAGTCTCCAACTTGCTGCGGACCAGGGCTCCAAATGTCTATCGGCGAAGAATATCAGCATAAATTTTCCACAATATCGAAATGTATAAAGAAAAACAGCTAGCTGCTGTACTCTGCTTTCTAAGCAGTGACTTTCTATAAAATATTTTAGAAGAATATTGAATCTTATCTGTCCCATGAAACTACGAACATTCTACGAATGAGTTTGGGGTCAAAGTTCGGTCTGTGTGAGCATATATTAAGACAAATCAGATCACAAGTGGGCCGCACTCAACGACAATGACATTAGCCTCATTGCGTAATGGCTCCTTATTCATATGCCTTGTTATGGCCGAAATAACTTAATCAGTATCTCGGGACCAAATTGTATTGTCTAAATTATGGGATCAAAGGCGGATAATGGAAGAATGATATAGATGGTGGTGATAATGGATTTGGAATCTGATTTTGTTAGTTTTTCTGATTTTCCGCTTCCTCTTGTTATGTAAGATTGAAGATTTGTAGAAAGAAATCAATACGTTGTCATAATTTTTGGAAATCTTCCTTGGTTGCTAATAGTGAAGTCCCGTGTCCCCGTAGTGGGGTAAGGGGCAGATGCATTATTCATACATCTGTTTCACTGATCGATTTTCTTTAGAGACAAGTAGGTGATCAGCCTTCTGTGTCCTGCCAGACCGAGACATTTTTTTTTCTTCGTCTCCACCGGGAATCGAACCCAGGACCCCTCGGTTCTACGCTCAAGCGCCAACCACTGTACCAAGGAGGCGGTTGGTTGCTAAGACCAACTATAAATAATAGTAATATTAAAGCACTTATTGATTTCAAACCATTGCCTGCAATGCACTTTAAAGTAAAAATAACATGATCAAAATATTAAGAACTCGTTTAACTTATTGAAAGCACGTTTAACAAGAAAATGCCAGTTTTCCAAAGCCTAGCAAAGAAGCAGTGAAAAGAAAAGCTTTAGTATCCCTATAGTGTTCAAATTACCAAGAATCTTGGACACCAGTTGGTTCACAGCTCTCACAGGATACACAACCATTCGAGTGGAACGCGCCGGCTGATGTATTAGGCCGTTATCAACACCTGCCGAAGGGCTCGAGCCGATAATAGAGCATTGACGTCACGACTCACGGCCACGTCACGAGTACGGGTTCATACAATCTGATAGCTTCCTTTCAACCGTCTGTCGGTTGATCGATATTAGGATTTGGCGAGTGTGGGCGTATGTTTCCAAATGCATCTAGTTGCAGTGGGTGGTATTTTTGGTGTGCATCTATTTTTGGTTTGCATTCTGATCATGCCGATTGTATACTTTTATTTGGTGGTCGATTACTTCTCTGAGTGTTTTTCATTTGCAGAATTATGGGAATGTGAAAAATATTCGAACAATTCTGATATTGGATTAATACCTAGCTTGATCCCGCGGCTTCACTCACGTAGTACCCGGATAAAAGGTAGCCTATGTGCTTATCCAAACTATTATCTATCTCTGTGCCAACTTTCATACGGAATCGATAATATTAATAGGATCAACATCACTACCTATTCCTTTTTAAATAAAAAACACATACTGTAGCCAATAATGGCGAGCGACAATTAATTAGGTGAGAGCGCAAAGGAGTCCACAGAGACATGGCTGCTCCATAATGTAATAACTTAATTCATTGTGTTGTGCCGTTTGACATGAGCATGAATAATGGTGTTAATGAATGCAAATTCTCTTATCTGTATTCGCTATATTTGCATACACTATGGATCCGCTGACCTGAAAAATTACATGTGTAACTAATGCAAGAACAATGGAATTTTAGCTTGAAGTCTACGATAATAATGAAACTAGACCTAGAATTTTCATTTTTAGTCTAAATTTTATGCCCGAATCATTTAAAAACTTCTGCCAATATCGCGCAGTTTTGAAGTTTGATTGGTGTTCATTGCTCCATGCAATACAGATTTATCTGAAAACTTGCAGCATATAAGCTGATTTACAGTTATACAATTGTTCAATACGGACGAAGTCAGAGCAAGATACTAGTGAAGTAATTTTAATATACCATATAGGTACTAATAAGCCATACCGAATCGTACTCATTTCTTGATAATCTGGTCATAATTATTGTTAACGACCAATTAAAAACGGTGGAATTTAACGGTTTTCCTTTTTGTTTTCGAGTGTCGTTGGGCAACAAAGTAACAATACGTAATTTCTGTAATAATAACATTAAAATTCTTTCGTGAACGTTTTGAGTTAATATGATGTTTTAAGAGTATGTACTATGTAGGTAAGGATTTGTCTTTTGCTTGATCTCGATCTTCGAATCTGTTGGAACAATTAGTAGTAAGGATAGACTTAGTCAATACTTACTATAATTTATATTTTTATCTATATTAGATGCTACATCTATTTTCGAGATTACTACCATTTCGGTTTTACGACAGGCACAAGTCTGAGAGACACAAGATAATCTACAAAGGTAATATTCATTTTTCTCTATCCCTAAGCAAATTTAAATTGATTAGATGCTCCGTTATCATAATCCTAAACTCAGTAAACTATGATAACAGGACCAAATACATTTTCTTTTTTGTACTCTTGTACATTTTAATGTTTCGTTATTCGTTTGTAGGATAAATTCTTGGATAAAATAAATGAGACAAACGCGTGTACAAACATAGCACTTGAGAGTTGAGGTTTACAACTGTTGGCAGAATGCTAAAGCATGTAGGACATTGTTACTGACATTTATGTTGTGGCTCTATGGCGCCAGCAATCTGTGTTCTAGTATAATGTAAAGATCAAACGTATTTTCACATTGTTGTTGCACTTTAACTCTTCTATAGTTTTTTTATTTATGTAGGGGACACGATTGTCGGTTACAGTAAAGTGTATCTTCTATATTTAGAATATCAGTGTCCATCATACAATTTTGACAAAAGTAATACGAATTTAGACTTTCTGGCACAATATATAAACTCTATTAAAAACTGCGCTACTCCAGTCGAATTACACACAGTTAGAATTTGTTAGTCGTTCCCTTTGTATACCTATCGTAATCGCTAAAAATGTCCCCAATATAATGGATGAGGGACAAACTAAATCAAAAGGAAATCCATGTTAATTTATTTATGATGATCTGTTTATGGGCGGGATGAGATGATTTATAGCGAGGGATCAACGATCCCTTCTGATTATTTTTACATCTCCCCCTTACAGAGGAATTTATCAACGTTATTTTTAAGTCTATCTTTGATAAAGCCGATAGAGATTATTCGTTCCAGGAACAAGACGTAAATCGATGTAATTTAAATGTATTCATTTGAAATATGATGTACATCTATTACGGTGTAATGGTTGTGACCTTAGTCCATTAATTCTTGTTTATGATCGAGATGAGAATATTTGTAATGGGAATATAAGTGGTGTGTAGTGTGGGTGACAGTTTTTAGTTCAATATTCAAGTCTGTTTCATTTCTCTCTAATAATCTACTCCCATAAACATAATCTGTCTGATATTATTTGTACTGTAAGTTTCTTTTTGTGCTGAGAAGGACATCTTCTAACATTTACATAAATTAATAGCTGGTTTTGTATTACGTTGTCTTCACAAAACTCTTTATTGTGTTATCGTATACGGCTCAATCCTGTAATTCTCACGAGTGAGCACGTATCAGCACTGTTATCCCACTGAAAGACAAACGAGTAGATGACCTACCTGGTGTAAAGACATTGCGCCGACCATAGACGTTCATAACAGATGTTAGGGGCCCACCAGAGAAGGACCAGGAAAGACAAGCTAGCCGTATATTTAAAATGATCTAATATTTTAGTAGGATTAGAAACATGTAGCCGCAGACGTTCCCCGTTAAACACACTGACGAATTCCGGGGATCGTGTCGCGCAACAGAGGTCTGTTTACGGTGTCCGTATCGCAGTTTAGTGGCCCATAAAGTGCCCTTGTACATGTCGTAAAGATCCCATTAACAGCGCGTTAAACATCGGTATCGCATTACATAGATAAGGCAGGGAGTACTTCGAAGGTTCGGGGCGTTTGGAGCCCTTAATTGTTGGTGATGTATAGATGTACTGGTTGGGGGCGTTTTTCGTTTTTAATGCCTGGAATTTAATTTATTATTCAAATGTTTTTTTTTCATAACTAGTACTACCCTTGCCCGGTTTTATACGAATAGCTTCGCTGCTATGGATCGTAGTGTGATGATTATAGCCTTAAAGCCTTCCTCGATAAATAGACTATCTAACAGTGAATTTTTTTTTTTAATCTGACCCGTTCCTAAGGTTAGCGCGTTCAAACAATCAAACAAATAAACATTCTTCAGCCTTATAATATATAGATTGAAGGATTGTGTGTCATGTTTACAAAGCTCCTTTTATTACATGTTCTGAAGTATTAGCTACTTTGTATTTTGTTTATAAATTGTCTCGTTTATTACTTAAACTTTGTATTGCTTCCTCTTTATGAGTTTGCATCTCAATAACTATTTACGATGAAGTCACGAAACCATTAATTGTAATTTTGTATGTGTAAAACATTTATTATAATATTTTTTAGAGTTCGCATGAGATTAGAATTAGTATTCTCTAGAATATAACAAAATTTGATCATCATTAGAACCCGCGTCTTTCATTTTACTGATTGTATTTTTATCCGCAATCAAACGAATATTTACGAAATTACACACAAATGCCGTAAAGTAATTAAATAGACATACTTTTATGTGAATAAACATAAAAGGCTATACAATTGACCTCAGGCCGGCTGCGGCGGGCAATTGCCGGCAATTAGATTTTAATCACTTAATGTAGACGCTCGTCGCTCAGTCTGTGATGCCGATTGACCAAAATATACTGCTGAAGTTTCTATGGCTGTCAATATATTAGTGACTATGTGTGCTCCGCGGTTTTACCCGCAGTGCTCCGCTCCTGTTGGTCTTAGCGTGATGATATTTAGCCTATAGCCTTCCTCGATAAATGGGCTATCTAACACCGAAAGAATTTTTCAAATCGGACCAGTAGTTCCCGAGATTAGCGCGTTCATACAAACAAACTAACAAACAAATAAACAAACAAACTCTTCAGCTTTATAATATTAAATATATTATATTATTATACGATAATTGAAACTATATCATCTGTATAAGTATATTTCTATTATTACAAGTCGTGGAAATAAATAAATTGAATTATAAAAGTAGTTGTGTTTTCTCGCTTTGGTCTCCATCTACCAATACATGTATCTATGAAGATTAATGTTCGATGTTTGTATGTTTGTAATGTATGTACTGTACCTATCTCAAAACTTCGATTTATTTTGACAAGTTTTACAGCAGCTACATTGTTCCTGTGGTTTTATTTTATGTTAGGCGGGACAGCCAGTTAAGATTACAGCTCATTATTAGTTTCAAATTGGGTTTTTCATGTAATTATTTAACATTAAATGCATGTAAAACTGTTGTGTTTAATATATGTTTATCTCACACCCACGTAAAGTTATTTATATATAAAATACCCAGTGTTTTCACGATAAAATTGATAAAAACCCATGGAATTTTATAGTTATATCTACGACGGGATATGTGCTTTAGGTACGGGATTATCCATATTTCAATTATTGTGATTACGTTATATTAATAAATAATTATTCGGAATAAGTTAAAATATTTAGTATACTTTTGATTAAATCTATAAATATAATAAAATTGTAGAAAACTGATACCATTTAAATATGTAAAAAATATTAGCAGGTGTTAATATACTGAAACTATTTTAGAGAAAATGAAACAATTACTGTTTAAAGCAATTAGTCTATTATTAATTTTATTTAATCGCCCAATTATTCCCTATTGCGGCCCTTAGCTCTTAGTAATTTTAAAAGGTTAGCATAAAAATTTGTTACGTTGAGCTTTCAAGTTGAATTAAAATTAAATAACGACTTTTTTTATCCACTTTTAGTTTTCTAACGAAAAATGAAGCTGGTTGATATTAAAATGGGGAAAGTTGAAAAAAAAGCATATTGTTTTAACTTTTCATACTTACTGCAGATGTTTAACGAGTTTTTAGCGAAAAAAATTCCACTTGAGTTTCATCTAAGTAGTTTTGTGAAAGTTTTCCTGAAAATGAGTTTGAGGTGAGGGTAGATTAAAACTAAGATTTTTAAATATTAAATTCTACGTGAATATTACATTCGAAAGTTTGCGGGTAGCGTTGTTATGTTTTACGTAAATAGTTTGAATAGAAATGGGTATGGTATGTATTTAAGGTAGGTAGGTAACGTAAATAATAAGTACATACCATAAGTTTGGTATTGTTGGAAACAACCCCCTTACTTATTAGAGAAAAGGTGAACTTAAAGCTAAGTTCTTGTAGCTGGAACTTACTAAAATATTTTGTTTATCCTTGTTTAAAAGGATTATCTAGATTCTAGAACCTAAATCATAAATATTTGCGGACGTATTCGTGAGCAAGAGTCACAGATTGTCAACAAACGGCGATTTGCCAATTGATATCGGGTTAACGGTTCAGACCTCAATTCGGCAGATTTCATCAATGCAGAAGAGTTCTTAACTGCTATACTTTAAGATTCATAATCGATCAACACACTTATCGAACTGGGCCAGAGTATTGGTCCCTTATAGCAGAATCAAATGCACTTTGATAAATGTTACCTAATGACTTGTTTATGACTCAATGGAGCATTGAATGAGGAGAGCAGAGGTCAATTTTGAGCTTTATTTTCTTTAGCATAAGGTTGAATTTGGTTCGGTATATTTGTTATCAGCAGTCCAGGCGGGAGTTAATAGCCGAAATACTTGCCGATAATTGAATATGCCTGTAAATGTTATATCCAGTGTTAAGCTAACGCAAGTTGAAAGCTATTCTATTATTTAGTAAGAGAAGTAAAAGCTTTCCAACCAAATATATAAAAATTACATTACTGCCAGAGTGCTAATTTCTCTATAGTTACGCCTAAAATATATTATATCACATTTTTCATAATCTCATACTTAATGTGCGAATGATTTTTTTTCTCTTATTTATATTGCATACTACTTGTATTTGAAGTCCAAATGTGTAGAGATTTTGTTATCTTCCAATATATAAAAATATTATCAAACTTATACAGGATAATAATATTATACCTAAAGCTGAAGAGTTTGTTTCTTTGAACACGCTAATCTCGGGAACTACTGGTCCGATTTGATAATTAATCCTTTCGATGTTAGATAGCCCATTCATCGAGGAAGGCTATAGGCTATATATCATCACGCTAAGACCAACAGGAGCGGAGCAATGCGGGTAAAATCGCGGGGAACAGCTAGTACAGGATAAAGTTGTATTATTACACTCTAACGAAAATTATACGCTTCTAATATTACGGTTGAACAAGTTGACGATTTATTTGCATAATCTGTACTGAATTTATGCACATAATAATGTGACAAGTAAAATAAAAGGTACGTAGATGGTTGAGCTGTGAAATATATGACAATGGAAATAATTGAATGTTCTTTTAGTTTTTTGGTTCAATAAACTATGCTAGTTACTGTTGTCTAATGCGGGAAATATTTGCGATGTTTTCATTAGTTTCAGTTTCATTATAAAACTCTATTCATACACAAAATATATTACTCGCATTTAAATAATATAACTAACTGTAACCATACGAACGGTGGAGATATTGTTTCATTGTGTATCATCATCATCATCAGCCCATAAATGTTCCCACTGCAGGGACACAAACTTCCTATCCCTCATAGGAGTCTAGGACTTGCTAATTATAATTTATCTGAATGAATCCTATATTATTATTATTATTAATTTTTAGTAGCTGTGCGGTGTGCTGGTTTTTCTCGCATTGCCTCCGCTTCTATTGTTGTTAGCATGATAATATAGCCTTCTTCGATAAATAAACTATCTATCAGTGAAATAATTTTTCAAATCGGGCCCGTGATTCCTGTCATCCTGTGAAACAAACAAACTCTTCAGCTTTATAAATTTATAATATTAGCATAGAAGTAGAGATTTAATGTTATGTGTAATTCTGTTTCAGATATAAACTACGACTACATAGTGGACCAGCAGCCGATCGGCAAGCTGCTGTTCCGACAGTTCTGCGAGAAGAACCGACCCCACTACCACAAGTACAACAGCTTCCTTGATGCGGTTAGTGTTAACCTTCATATCATAGACTAGCTGCGCCCCGCGGTTTCACCCGCGTGGCTCCTCTCCTGTTGGTCTAAGCGTGATAATATATAACCTATAGCCTTCCTCGATAAATGGGCTATCTAACACTGAAATAATTTTTCAAATCGGACTAGTAGTTCATGAGATTAGCGCGTTCAAACAAATAAACAAAGCAAACCCTTCAGCTTTATAATATTAGTATAGATTAGACTAGACGTAGCTACCAACCTACTAGTTTATACCTACTTGTTATAAATGCGAAAGTTTGGATAGAAGTTTTGTTTTTCGGACTTAAACCTAGGTACCTATAAACTTTATATGTGCGAAACTTTATATGGACGAATGTTATTCAATAACATTGCAATATTAACAAAATAATAATAACAAAAACATATATTACAAAAAATACAGGATTACGTCAAAGATGAGGTCTTTTTTTGATAAAAATCGATATACGTAAGCAGTTTTAAACACAGAGCACAACAACATATTGTAGGATTAAGATAAAAGCAACCTATTTAAAATCATATTTAATAATTCTTACCGCATCAACCAATCTGTTTAATTAATTATTAAATTAATTAATTATTCCTACATACATAATACAGTTTCACCCGAATATTGAATGAACAATGTGGCCCATTAAATCAATACATAGAACGTAATAACGGCTGGGTAATTGGCAAATTCAATGAACACGATCCCGGGTTAATAGAGGTGCGCTGGGATTTTGGATACAGTACAGGGCCGGATTGGAAGGGTTGCTATTTTTTTTTATATATTAAATGGGAATATATGTAAGGAAGTGGTTTGTTAGTATGTGGTAATGGGTGGATATAGATAATATGTATATTTGTTGTTTTTTAATGAAATGTTACGTTAGGTTTAGGTAATTTTTATTTGAATACACTTCACTTTTAAAGATTCATTAGACATACTAATGTTAGTGGAGGACCGATTGAGATTGAAAAGTAAAATATATGTTTTATATTTTCTCATAGTTATCTATAAATTAATGATAGTATTTTTTTAAGCATCTGGAACATACGCAATATGGTTTTAACATAGACGCCCTTCAACTCTAGCAGTACGACACAGTCTGACA
This sequence comes from Colias nastes, assembly GCA_907164665.1. Classification (NCBI taxonomy): domain Eukaryota; kingdom Metazoa; phylum Arthropoda; class Insecta; order Lepidoptera; family Pieridae; genus Colias; species Colias nastes. Next base: position 1,482 of record CAJQZM010041797.1, on the reverse strand, counting down.
TTTAAGATTCAATTCAATACTAAATATAATATTACGTGATATTACCCGCATTTAATACAAATTCTTACAATCTACAGATACGTCACTGTCTCAACTCAATACAGGGAATGATCAAAGCTAATTGGCCGATCCCGATCGTTAATCAATGTATTCCTTTAGTATCTGCAACGAAATTAATATCTCATCCTGTTAACATTTAAGACGTCCTTCCTCTGCAACAGTTGAACATCTACTGACTTACAAGCTACAAGCCTACAACACTAATAGGCCATACACACGTCTGCCGAACAACGTGACAAACAACGAACACATAGGGACGGCGCTATACAGAGAAGCGAGAAGGAAAAAAGTACATCTCTTTTCTTCGTATAGTGCTGTCCATGTGTTCGTTGTTTGTCACGTTGTTCGGCAGACGTGTGGATGGTCTATAATATACAAATACCCGCATAGAATATACTTTTTTTACAACCTACAGATCCGTCACTGTCTCAACTCAATGATCACATCTAATGGGGCGATCCAATCGTTAATCAATGTAACGAAGTTTCTGCGTCTAGAAGTATTCTTTGCTTGTAGTTGTAGAATGATATACAGCGGGAGTTTGCTCACGTTTGTGTTTTGATATATTATGTATTATAGTTCGGCTTTTGTTAGGGTACGATGAACTGTGCTAAGCTAGAAGTTTGTGTGATGTTCTGTATGTTTTTTATAATAATCCGGTGTAAAGTATGGTTATATGTAGATTGTGGAGTTAGAGAAGTAAAAATGTACTAGTATCTATTGTAAGCGATTCTTCTATGTATATACAGTGGCACTTATATTGCTTTGTAAATAAATAATAAAATGTATTACTATCATCGTTTGAAGTCGTTCTAAATTAATCTTTCGTTTGGAATAGTACTAGAAATGTTTTCCTTCGTTCATTTTCCTGACCAATAACCAAAAACATTAAACACATGTGTGATGAGGAATTAATTATCTGTATTATACGTAATACTAACTATAATTAAACGTGACGTAATGTGTTAGAAAAATATCAATTACAATTACGACATTATTTAATTATGTTTACGGAATTTACCTGTTTCTCATAGCGTGTAAAACAAACATAAAAACATGCACCAGAGTTGTTAGTGTTGTAAATAACAAATTATTTTCCTGCTAATTAATGAACTCGAACTTATTAAGAAATAATGCTAGCCTGGGGATTTCAGATTGCATCTTCCTTGTTTTAAATGCATTTTATGGGAGGTATTTTAAAACCTACGATACAAATTATGTTAAATTGTATAAGGTAGTCTAGACTATAAGTATAGGCCACGTTACATCAAGATACGTTCAGCTGTTCTTGTCCAATTCACCCGACCAAACTTTCGCATTTATAAATTATGAAATCATTAGAATCACAGTTTATTTTTATTATAGATACGGTCTTATAGTCCAGTCATTTGGTGGTTTTGTCTAAAAAGCTTTCCTGAAGCT
>CAJQZM010041796.1:0-18099 GCA_907164665.1 Colias nastes | reverse complement strand
CACAACCTTACAGCTTGCACGGTAAAGGAAGCATCGTAAAAACGGGTTTTGTGAGCGGGCATGCGAAGCGTAAGGTTGTCCAAGGAGCGTAGATCGAGTTCATGGGAAGAACCCAAGAACACGAATCTATTTTTAAGGTAGGATGGGGATCTAGGATCAAAAAGGATATTGTAAAGAAGGGAAAGGATGTGAGCATTCCGGCGAAGTCGGATGGGCAGCCAATTGAGTTTCGAGCGATATTCGGAGATATGATCATATTTGCGCAAGCCAAAGATGAATCTGATTGCATAATTTTGAAGTCGTTCTAATTTATTAAGTAGCTCCTCATTAAGGTCTGGAAAGCATGCATCACCATAATCAAGGATAGAAAGCAACAGAGACTGCGCCAGCACAATTTTCGTAGGAACAGGTAAAAAGTTGCGCAGTCGACGTAAAGAGGAAGTAACTCCAAAAACCTTACGACTTACTTGTTTAATGTGTTCAGTCCAAGATAAGCTTTGATCGATATAAATACCGAGATTTTTAACAGAAGTACTATAAGGAACTGGGACTCCATCGATCGAAATATGAGCCAAATCCGTAAAACAAATCTTTGAAAGGAAATGAGAACTGCCTAAAATTATAACTTGGGTCTTTTCAGGGTTTAATTTGAGACCATAGGCGTGAGTCCAGTCGACAATGGATTGAAGATCAGTGTTGATGCGAGTGATCGCTTCTTCAATATATTATGTTAAACTGATATAAAGTACCTAGTTAGATATTATAAAATGCTGTAGGTATTATTTTTATTTACCATCCGATATTGAAGCTTCGTAGAGCTAGAGAAGGCCAGTTTCTTCTTGTCATATATTTTCAAGTACCTAGGTAGTCATTTATGGGAGCCCTAGGTGTCTTATAGTTTCAATGGTGGCGATTGACTGACCACAATTTAGCTGAAACGTAGTCAAACTATAACATCATCGTGGTATACCTATATAATTGAATCCTTCAGTTATAGGTATAGTGGAGGTTTAATTAAATTGTTTTTGTACACCATATTTCTGTGAATATAAGAGGCGTGTATAGTAAAATAGTAAAAACATTTTACCATTTTTGGCAATTTTCTTCAGCAAATAAGCTCAAGGCTTATTAGATAAGAAAATATCTTATTCGGTTCTAACTAGGAAGTGATGTAAGAATAAGTAGTGAGTTAGAAAGTAGTAGCTTATTATATACCTACCTATTTATTTTATAACAAAAAAGATTTAATTTCTGAAGTAAAGTTCTCTCTAAAAGAAAAAAAAAAAACATTTTTTCTCCTTTTGTAATGGAAGATAAAAAAAACAAATTCAAAATTAAATTATCTTTATACCTAGGTACATACCTACATAGATAGGTACTTATTTTTAGACGGATCCGGACCTCAGAAAGGAAAAGGAAAGTTTAAAAATCAGTCAAGTGTAGAGGACTTGTTAATAGGTAATCCAACATTATTCAGTCCATTAATATCATAGCAGACTTAGAATTTATGAATGCATGAAAACTTACCATTTATATCTTCACAAACATGCTACATTTGTTGTAGGTATACCTACTTATGTACCTACCATCTCACGGAGGTCACAGGTTTTATCGTTTTCAAAAAATCCAGCACGGTTTCAGGTTTCATAATTAATTTTTGCTTTCGTACACACTTATGAAAGCTTGTAGGGCTTATATAAATCATAACATCTCAAATAATATCTATTATTCTCAGCTTTATATATTACCTAAGTCATTATCAAACTGCGATACTGTAGACAATCGTAGAAAGTTTTAAGTCAAACTATAAAATTTGTGCATTGGTTTTGATAAACACTATATTTTCACTGTTTTCTACTTGTTCAATACTTCTAAGAATAAATTTTCCGGTCTGCAACACACAGACAATTTATTTAATAATTGACTCATAAAAGTCTCTCCATTTCTTGCACCTACTTCAATTACATTTAGAAATTATTAATTAGTACAATATTCAGAGCTAATGTTCTCTCTTCTCAGTATATATAGATATGCATCTAGATGCAGTTCAATTAAAACAATCACGCCACAATGAGCAATCGTTTTTTATTTTTTTATATCACCACCGCGTTATTCACCTAATGCTTTCTTTGATATTTTCTTTTCTGCATCTAGGTGTATTTATAAAATAATATTATTACTTATTAAAGAAAATTGGGTTTGAATGCTTACTTAATAATCTCTCCAAATTATAATAATCTAAGAAAGTCTTCGCTTATATGTGTTTTTAAGAGAATTATAATTATGTTTTAATAAACACATTAATAATGTACACAATCTCATATACTCTAGATATGCAATCACGGTTTATGGGAGCCCTGAGTGTCTCATAGTTTGAATGGTGGCGATTGACTGACCCAAATTTAGCTGAAACTTTGCCAAACTATAACATCGTCCTAGTATATCTATTTAATTGAATCTTTCAGTTATAATATAGTGGAGGTTTAATTAAATTGTATTTGTTTAACATATTTCTGTGAACATAAGAGGCTTAGATGGAAAAAAACGTTTTCCCATTTTCTTCTGCATATCTATTTTATTAAATCTAAGAGTTCTCTACCTAGAGTATGAGTAAACTAATTTAATTTATCTGAATTATTTTAAATTAATTTCCTCATCTCACTCATCTAAGTAGGTAGGCTCTATATTATTACTAAATCATTTTCCTTATAATTTCCTATAAGCAACACGAAGAACGTGAATTATAACAACTCTATTACCTATTTCCTAGACATAATATCTAGGTACCTACATTCTTATATGAACCCTGCTAGGCATACAAAAAATTTATTACTATTCGCTCTATCTCGTCTTGCAATATATTTATATAAAATGAACAGATAAATATATTATGCATTTATTATAAGTGTAAGCACATAATATGCCTATACATTTACTACCTGTATTTATTGTAGCTTACTGCATAAATAATACAATCATAAATGCTCTCATTGACTATTCAGTAACAATAGTACAAATGCTTGAAAGTTTGTTTTTATTAAATTATACCTACACTTATAAAGTTTCTCAGAACAGTATTTAAACTTTCGAACTAATTACTTTATGTATTGTATCGCAACCTAGAGACGCGAAAACAATTTACAGGATCATAAAAGGTATGTTAACATTAAAATACAACTTTCCATGAAAAAGATATTAGTGAACAATACCTTCATGCAAGAATATTTCTTATTGTGTGTTGCGTACGTTCTAATACACTTTGACAAGAGACACCACATAAGCTTTACAACCTGATTAAAATTGTTTTAGTTCCGACGTAATCCACCATTACTGTGGCAGCACTTTCTTTACTTTTTCCGATTTATTATTAAGATTATATTTTTTTATCCGAGTTCATTAAAGATAGTTTATATTATTTATTTTAATTTATGCATTTACAGTTGGTAATAATTTGATAACTTTCAATTTTCCGTAAGCTACAACTGTTTTTTTTTACAAGTCTTTTAGCGCCATCTTGTATCGAATAGTGGAACTGTTAACACTCTACGCACACATTCACATTTTCACTCCCCTCCCTCTTCACTTCTCGTCCCGCTTATAAGACATTCCTGTTATACATTTTTTATGTAGAGTTTTTTTTTATAAACTGTACTTACTACCAGAATGAATTTAGGTAATTATTTACGAAATTATATGGTATCATGAAACGTTGATATAAGATTTTTAAGTATCTAATTCATAAAATATTTAGGTATATTTAACATGATTGTAAGAAACTTTTCTTACAATCATGTTACTTTACGTTTACGTTCTTACATAGACCGTATCAACAGAAAAAAAATCTAAACTAATAAACTTTTTAAGTAGGTAATATTCTTATATACCTTACTTAAAAAGAAAGATTAAAATTGATTCAAATTAAATTTGGTAGGTAACAAGTTAATATAATCATTATGTACTTATATAAACTATGACCTTAATTATTGCCTACCTAATTTTTTAATTACGGAAGCAATTAGGTAGGTATTTATTCACAAACAAACATAATATCGAAGTTGAAATCATATCATTTAACTTTTAATTATACTCCAAATTATAGAAATAGTTCAAAAGTAAAAATGTTAAATATAATTACTTTAAAGTAATGTTAAATATAATTACTTTAAAGTAAAAACCAAACTGACCATTTTCTTTTAACTCTTTTTTACACCGTGTCGCCGAACCTAATAATGACCAAGTCGTTATTTTGTAACTGTGGTTACGCAAAAACTAAAGCAAAAAGTTTTGATAAAAAATCTACATACTTTTATGAAAAAAGGGTTGTTAAAATATCAATAGGGGCATCGTTTATAGGGTAATATAATTTTACAATAGCTGTGACATTGAATACACTAATGCTCTATAAAAATAACAGTGTGGCTTTTCAAGAAATTCACGTTTAGTTTTGATTTTTAGCTCAAAGAGAGGAGTCATATTTGTGTACGAAAATGTTAATCAGTTAATTAGTGAGGTCATCAGTGCTATATAAGAGTGATAAGTGTTTTATTATGTGCATAGTAAATTAATTAGCCGGTGCATTTGTTTTCGGTAGCCGTTATTCGTATAATTACAAAGATGAATAGGTAAATATGCTAATAGATTATTCATATCGTCCTGATTATCAATTAAGATTACCATTGGTTGTGAAGATATCCTTAAACTGGTAATTTTAAACACTTAAATAAACATTTGAATCAAGGCAAAAATTAAAATCCCTCGATCATGTTATAAAATATATTTAAATAAAATTGATGATAGGCGTGTGTTGCTTACATTTAAGAGTTTATAAATAGAGCCACGAAAATCTACAAATCCGAATTAACTCCCAACGCGACCACAGCTCTTGCTTTTATTCTGATCTTAAAATAGTAACTATGCATTTAAATCGGAGGTTTATTTTTAAATATACCTAAGGCTAAACGAAAGAATTCATTTATATAAAATAATATTGTACACCTACCTACCACATTTTCCCACTGTATTTCCTTTAGATATTTGCATTATTTAGGTAAACATATTATGTAAATAATGTGTAAGTTAAAATATGTATTAATATATTTAACACACAATAGCGCTATTTATAACAGCCAATTTTAATAATATAAGATGCAACTCTCCTTTGGTTTGAAGCTGTCAAACCCGCGTAGGAAGATGCATGCTGCTAATGAACACAGAAAGGGGAATTTATTTAGGGTGTGAAAAGAATCTCGTAATTGGAGAAACTCTATCTATAATTTCATCACAAATTACATGTTTCTAAATTAGACGGTATACCGATAGGAGCGAGCGGATACGTTACATGCTGTCATCTTTGGTTACAAGTAATGGAAAGCGCCTACATAATAAATTAACAAGTAAATTACGTTTATAACAAGGAACGCGATAGGATCCTCAAACTACTCAATATTTATGGTGCATTGAGTGTTATGGTTTATAGTTATAGACGTTTTCATACTTGTTTATGTTTTTCATATAGGTATAATTATGAAGTTAACGCAAGTTACACTATAGTTTTAAATATCCCACGTCAGCTTTATAATTAGTAATGTCCTGCAAAAACATTACCGGTGCTCTTCAATACTAGGAACAATATAAAGAGGTCAAAGCCTACATATATAGGTACCTATATAGTGCACATATAGCAAGTACGTTAGTCCAGTCATTCACATCAAGGCCTCATAAGTGCCAACGCCCATTCAGTTAACTCCACAAGGTACTCCGACACTAATTGTGACACTGAATATTAAAACAAATCGTGTGAGGCTCCGTACATTGAACACTAGCTGAATAGCAAATAAGTATTATGATTTAGGGATGACGTAACCGTGTAAAAAATTTAAAGGAAAATTTAGTGAATAACAAATGTATGGTTTAAACTTTAATTTTAATATAAATAAAATAAATAAATATAGATATATATTAACTGGAAAATATTATTTTTGTTTATAAGTTAAACCCAAAACTTGTGGGAATATTCACCTATTTAGGCATCAACTTATTTTGTAATACCTACTTAAATAGTACCAACATCTATTAGATATTTAGTTGTCAGTAGTAGGTATCTTATGTATGATATTTATATTTATTTAAAGTTTCTTTAATATCATATTTTCCGCGTGTGTTAAGCATAATAAATTTTATTTTGCTGCAATTTAAACATGACAAGTTTCTGATAGTGAAAACAAATCTGGTGAATAAAATATTTGAACCAAGTGTAACCAATTCATTCCACAAACTGTATAATAACAAAACGTAGAGCAAATTATAGAGTTAAAAGAATAGATTAAAATATTATATTTTTGATTTCTAAGAAATACTCACTTGAATATCTAACACATTTGACTGACATTTGACATTATAACCAAGACTAAATTGCGCTAAATATAATGTTCACAGCCGTTCTTGCTCAGTAACAGAGTCGAGTAATTACGTAAGTAGTCCTAACTTCAATTTGCATACATTGTTTGTTTATATATCTGTAGGTATTTGCTATTTTCGTTGAATAGGGCTGGTAGGCTGAGGGCGGCTACATTGCACGCAACCTTGCGTGCCGACGGGCTGTAACATAACATGACTCGCACACATCAACGTAAAGTTTTCATCTAAAAAAGCTCTAATTACACGTCACAATGCCACAAAAATGAATTGAATGTAATACAACGTTAATTCCCTTCAAAACAACGTAATAGGCTGAAACTTTTTGCGTTAAACAAAAACGATAGGTACCTATAATTAAATACAAAGGGATTTCGTTCGTGACCTTAAAGCTTGTTTTTCGACTCATAATAACGTTTTATATAAACTTTTTGTACACTGAATATAGATAGAAATAGAATAGACCAATTTGTGATCCACTTCTGTCAGGAAACAATTATAAATAACGATATTACGTGGGTGACTTCAAAAGTTGCACTATTTCATGCTTCACCATCAAAGTGTCAGTATCTACAGTATTAAAACAATTCGTGGCGTTTATTGCTTGTACCCGAAACATATTATCATGCGTAAGATATATCTTTGATGAAAACTAATATAGCGTCTGGGTAATATTATCTATTAGTGTGATATTCCAGAATATTATAATACCTACTAGAAACTACGATAATAATATATAAAGATACAGAATACTTAAGTTTTCGGAACTAGAATATTATGACAAAAAGTAAAGATAGATAGTATCTACTATATAAAGCAGCATATAAACAATCAATAATTATCAATATAATATATTTGTGTACCTAAAAATTCTTAGCGACGTACAATGTTATTAAATTATGGTTAGTTAACTCAACAAAAACATCTTTTCGAGTATTCTTAAAAGGTTTAAACCACTCCACAATACTTAAGAAAGTATTTAAATAGGTTAAGTCTCTAGGATGAGGGTAAGCCAAATGAAGGTGACCTTTCATATTTTATCTAAGCGTATGGTCGGTTAATCGTCAACCCACGACCTGTGAAGGGCTGCGTATCTCAACTCTTCACCAATTTATCTTGAAATTCGAACGGTCTCTATTGAGTGGTCGGATAAATAGTATCTACTTACTCGTGACCAAGCTTTTATAAAAGAACTTGAAGTTGTTTTAAACTTGTATATTTTTCCTCAACGGTATATAGGTATTTTTATATATAATATAATACCACAAGAAGATGATGCAAAATCTTTCAAAAAAATAAAGATCTTAAATAATGTAGATGTAATTTAATCTTAAGTGTCTATTAATTCAAGTTTCTAAATTTAAAACCTTTGTGATGTTAATGTGTTGTACTCAATGGACTTTTCATTAAAATTTCTATTATATTGAAAATTACAATACCTACAGTTATTATATACCGATGCTTTATAAAAATAAATTTAATTTAATTTATTATATATTTAAATCGCCATTAACTTATGCCACGTTTTGCAATTTATAGCTCAGCGAAAAAATTTACCAATTCAAAACAAAGTCGGAACAACAAGGATTTATATGCGATAATCTAAATTCAAGGCTCCCATAGATAAACATCCTGATTTGCATTGACCCGGAAAGCCTATCCCGGTTTATTTAAAAAATCCGCATTCAGATAAGGTAGTGTTTGTAAATTTTCCCTTTGACCTACTTGATATTTCACTCGACCAAAAAACGATGGCACCCTCCGCTTCCCCGTTTTTTTCGAAACGGTTTCCCATAAGGGGGTTGTGGGACGCTTTCGGGGGTCTCGCGTGGCTGGCGAGATAGTAGCGATCGATAGAACTTTGGCAGGTCGCCCAGCTCCGCTCCCGCATTATTGTTATTGCAAACCGACTGTACCTACCTCAGCCTCCTCCCATAGTATTGGTTCTAAGCCTATACTAGAAATGCCTCGAGATACGTGACCGAATTGGGAATTTGTCGACCGGAAAACGAACGGGTTTATTCGCGTTATCTCGTCTTCGCTCAGATATTATAGGACCCGAACGGAATATGAGTTCATAATCCAGTATTAATATAACGCTGAGGTGACTGACGGCTTTGAGTACCTATATTTTACGCAAGTAAAAATTCCGTTTATTATTAGTGAATTTTAGTGATATAAAAATAAAATTAAACATTCCTTGACCCTTTTTAAGCAATAACAACTCCTTATTTATTTTCTAAATTACCTACGGGAACTTTTTGGAAGCTCGGCAGCTAAATTTTTATAGAAATAACACGTTATTTTGGTGTAACCGTTTGAGATATAATTGTATGTACACGTAGATATGTTTATATAAATAAGCGATCCTGTACTAAAATTTAATCAATGTAAATAGCATGGATGCGGTACAGACGAAATATTATACCTAGTCGTATTCTCAATGCAAAGTCTGTAGATAGAAGATGAATATGAAAATATTTTACCTATCTTTATTAAATTACGAAACATATTATATACCTAGTTATTAGTCCAATCATAACTTATGAAATTACCTATATATCTAGGCGTAGAGATAAAATTTAATGTAAACTATAGCCCACGTGGACTTTAATGGGTTTGTTTAAAACATAATTTTTCTATATTTGTACGTATTATACTTTTAAATCTTTTCGATATCTAAGAATAAACAACTTACTTATATACCTACCATTCACATTTAAAGTTAACTGTTTCTTTGTTGAATTTTATTGTAAGTAGAGTGATCCTTATATGTTTTGGATATACTTATCTATAAAAAACATTATATTAGTGTCTATGACACAAAGTCGGGTAGGAATATAACATTTAAAAAAATATCATTCATCAGAAAATTGAGTCGTATCCATATAAATATTACCAAACTGTCGCATGTTTTATAGCTCTATCTTAATATGAAGGTAAATAAATGCGTAGGTAACATTGTACTAGACGTTAGTAATATACATAAACATTTACAAACGTGATGTTTTCTTTGTTACTTTCATTTGGGAATGTTATAACAACGGTATGACATATCTACTTGCAGCATAATCTACCCATAAAATTATCACCAAGCTTATCTATCTACGAAAATATAGGCTTGAAGTCGAAATGAAAAGTGAATTAACTTTTTAAAATGGTTATTTACATATCGCAATTGTACATCAGCTTGCAAATAACGATCGGCTTAACAATGTTGTTTCAAGCGTTAGTCACTTATCGCGCCGAGTTTATTTTTTCAACCAACCGCCTGTTAGTAATTTTGCAAGATTGGTCCTAATTACTATCCGATAATACCGTCCCGTCCGGTTGTTATGTCGAACGAAATATTAAGACACTGAACCGGTCCGTAATCTGTGTGATAGAGGCAATTTGGTCGGAGATTCGAAAATAGACCGTGCTACGTTGGCATCGTATTCCCTCCCGCCCGCTCGTCCAATCAATAGATACTTTGTTGCAACGAGGCGGACACCACGCCGACGAAAAGAAACTATGTAGCTAAAAATATCACGAATTCCGTTGTCTTCAGAGAATGTGTAGCTTATACGATATGTTTTGATTGAATTCAGTTTACTACTTTTAAATTACTGCGTCCTGAAACGTTTAGAAGAACTCACGCATGTAAAGTTTGCTTCAGAAAATTTTGATCGTACTTTTTCATTTCTTTATTTCAACATACATTTTTATCGTTCGATGGTATTGTACCGACGTTTTCTGTAAATTTTCCTCAGAGCATAATAGGAAAACAATAACTTTTTAACAATTGTCAGTATCGGTGGCGGTTTCAATTTGCGCCTCTGCAATAAAGCGGCGTGCATCTGGCGCCTCGGCGAATTGTAATTTTATCGTTACGATGACATTCTAGCGCGTTTCAATTAGTTTTTATTATAGCTATTGTACAGAAACAACCCCCTGGGACGATCGATCTACATAGCCATCGATTAAATATTATCTATTTAACTTTAAAATGATTCAGTTCTTTGCAATAAAATAATTGTAGAGTCGATACAACTTCAAACATTTCCGGCGTTTTGTGTATGCACACATAAATATTTATGGAATAAATTATTATAATTTATCATGCATACAAAATTATAATTTATCATTCTTCATATTATTACGGTCTAATTAACTGAACTATAATCAAAACTAATGTTTTCATTGTCCGAAATACTCAAGCCATTGTCTGTATGATCAGAATAAATGCCTACATAAATTCATATAGTAGGAAGTTGTTTTGATTACCATATGCTACTATGCATATAAATTCTTAATACAATTCTTATACCAAATTTGTACGATCATGCCTTTGTAAGGGTCAGTGACTGAGCATCGTATCCGCTTACTTGATTGAATGAAACACTCTTTATATCCGAAGGCGAGTGACTGAACACTCCATCAATGTCCCTTAGAGGTTCTTTTCACACTTTATGTCACATATTTTCATTTTATCGAATGCAATTGAATCGCTACACAATCCGAGTTCAATGCCCTAACATCTGATATCCAACGGATTTCGAAACCGAGTCGACTAATCGAATAATCAGTTTTCATTCTTTGCTTTAAAACTCTTGTTTCGAAAGATTTAATTGAATTAATTTTGTTACAGGTATGCGGTTATCGACTGAGCAGGTTGGTTGGATTCGTAGGCGAATATGTAAATAAGGGGAGATTAAGATGCCATTGGTCGAATATCTCAGTTGATTAAGGCGAGACAGGTCAGAGTCAAATAAACTACGAGGTAAATCGCGGTTTCATTACTCTGATCCCAGAGACTCATTAAGCGGTGGGTTTCGTAGAAAAAACGACGAGTATATTAGAAGTTAATTCGGCATCGCACCTGTCGCGCTCGTAACTTTTCCCCCCAAAATAGCTTTACAATGAAGCCTGACCCCATCTTTCTTAGCATTGCTTCGTCCTTATTGGCGGCGGCCTCAAAGAAAATATAAAATATATAAAGACTTAATAGCAACCAAATTTGACAGCCGAAGCGATCAGTTTAATTATTTACACCCCCATTCGATACAAGTTGAATGGGAAAAGCAAATTGACGTATCGGTCATATTGTGAATTCGGTAATAGCGTAGATACAACCTGCAACGCTTAATTTAGTTATAAATTAAATATATAACATCTACAAAAACATTTTTACTTTATGACTAGTATATTCTTTGTTAGGAGAAATGCTGAAAACAACTTATTTAGCTTCCAACGAATATTGTGCGAGTGTTTCAGCTCAGTAATAACCTTGTATTCTGAGAAAGTAAGCGAAAATACAGCAGAGTACGCTGTATGGAATATTATTTTATTCCATTCTGTGAAATTGTCTAAAATAAGGTAAAAGTATGATGGTGAGCTGAGTTAAGTAAAGCGTAGTGAGATGCAAGCGAATTTTCTCTGAAAGTTTCCCCGCAAATGATCCAATTCCATTTCGGTAAGAGACTAATAATACTTTTTTTTTCGCCTTTTTACTTCTTGCTTCTACCCTTTACTTTTATATATATAAAATGAAAGGCATAGAGTCGTTAAAATGTAATAACTTACTTGGTAGGTAGATAAATTTATGCTTTGTAAAAATAATTAATTTCCTTATAAAAGTACGCTCAAAAAAATTACTCTTTGTATTTTCTTATTACTATATCTATATTCATATAGGCAATGTAGGCATGTAGGCAATGTAATGTGATTAGTGTTCTTTATAAACTTAATACGAAATTTGAATAATAGGTACCGTGTAGGTATATCTTAAAGACATATTATACTTAGGCATTTAAAAAAATCTGTCAGTCTAGTACCAATAGATAACATTCAATTGTCGTTAGAAAAAATAAATAAAACCAGTCCAGCGACTCCATCCATTTCCTATTCTCGCTAAGAAGTAGCGGAGTGAGCGGGCATCGCAGCCCGTCAATTATTTAGATTGGTGGCGGCCGCGGCGACGCAATCCGTCTGTAGACTGTACCTACCACGTCGGTCACCTCCGTGACGCACTCTCGTATTATACCATCCCTTCACTTAACTAAATTATTTAAATATACAAGATTTTCATAAAAAGTTGTATTTAAACTTTGTAGCTTTTATTATTCCAATATTTATTTTTGTATGTATTAGCCCTGAAAATATCATTTTTAATACGAATACCATACAAGTTTTCAATAAAATATACATTGAAACCTTATCGGATTAAATTGTATACTAAATTATATTTATTATACGAAACATTTTTGAAATACGATCGATATAGATACCATAAGGTTTCGACTGCACTAGGCGGGTAACAACAAAAGAAAAAGTCGATCAGATAGTTGATACAAAAAGAAGGATTTAATTTCTCAATCGAAGTTTTTATACGAGAATATTTCATCAGATTTATAACTGACGCAGCGATAATATTATCTCATTATTATTTTCATCACCATTGAGCCTTATAGGATCATATCAGGGATTCCGAAATAAATTTTCTCCGTGCGTAGATAATGCAGTAGCTTACGTAAAAGTTCCACGTATGAGAAGGATCCCGCGTAGGTATTACTTGAGCTCAATTAACAAGCTGATGGCGAATATATATTTTTGCTTGTAATTGTTTGAGAACAGTCAAATGCATTTTGTATTGTTAGGTGTTTTAATACAGAGAATCATAACTAAGTATTCACAAATAAAAAGCTTTGGTACAGGAGCTTTTATTGGAATTTCCTATCTATTGAATGTGTTAAAGTAATGTTCATGCATATAATATTACTTTAGTTTTGTTTATTAATTGCTTAATTGAATTTTAATTGTTGAGAATTGGTATTGTTTGATTTTATCATGAAAATTAGAATGTTAAAAACCAAATAAGAAAACTTGTTTAAATTTTGCATCATAATTTACTTTTCATATTTTCCATTCATTATAAGTAACTATGTAGTACTGATACATAAAACATTTATTTTAATGTCTTCACATTATTTAAGCTTGCACCACGCACACAACGTACGAACCAATAGTTGTAAGTCAGCACGCGTTTGCTCAGCGTATATCATTGGCTGTCGACGCCTGCCAGCTTTCCGTTACCTTATTTGATATCACGTGAATCTCGAATAAAACGTAAAGGAGACGAAAACATGTTTTCCATAAATCTACGCTGTGTCTATTGTCTTTTTTAATAAAAAAGGCAACAGAAATGACGCAATTCACAAACTCAATTCCTTCCTTATCTTCCTCTATACTACATATTTGATGTTTTCGCCCTTATTCACTCGAATATGAGGTCCATAGACCTGAAATTTTTGCGAGTATCCGCGTCCCTTGGGATTACACGAGGCTCGACGATGTTTTTTCAACAGGGTCATAATCCAGCCGTAAACCGTTTTCCCACGTCAATAACCATCTCATGAATCATTTAAAAGACTATGCTATATTATAAATTCACTTGTTCATATTATGTAGAATATTGAGTATTCCTACTCGAGTGTCGTGACATAATTAATGGTACTTTACGAGTGGAAGGGCCAAAGGTTCTTATAAAATTGACATTCTTATTCGTATCTTTGACAGTTGTGTATGTTTATATTATTGAGTCACTATTCGATGTTTTCTGACGGGTTTTGTGACCAGTTCCATTAGTTTTGTATAATTTTATTAGATAAAATTCATTGAATTAGGTATTGCATAACATTCAATGGCGAAAGAAGTTTCATTTTTAAATACTTTCCTACATTGTGCAAAACATGTCGTACGACATGGAATTATTTGACCTACACTTAGGTTCAGTTTATTTACCACCTTATAAAATACATTTAAGTTTCCTTATAAACAAATAATAAAAATATCGTCCCCAGCATTTAATATTTTAAATAAATGCAGAATATACTCTCGGGATGTCGTTTCTTAAAATTCATATCATTTGCGGAGCAAGCGGTACACATTTGCATCTAAAATGCTGTTCAAGTTGATTATGCAAAAATAACTTCATCCCCAAATAACTGCACTCAATTTGCAGTCACTTTGCATTATCATTATGCTTAATGAGATGTCGTTAATGCCTTTTGCGGTATTGGTTAAATTATATGTGACACGATTTTATACGGCGTTATATTATGTACAGACTTATGTATACTTACAAAAAAAAAACATCTTTTCCTAACGTTATTAAATATATCCATTGATCAGATTATTATAATCTACTGCGTGAATGTGATATTCTATCGGAAACTGATTACAGAAGTAGTAAAATCACAAAATACGTCACTCCCATATCTCTGGTCCTATCTAGGATACCGCGACTCTTAAAACCTAATTGAGTTCCGAACAGATGTATAGGAACTTCGAAATAAGATTATAAATTTTTGTCTAAAAATATAATAAATTTTGTTTCAATGGGATAATTTAATTAATATTTTTATATTTTTCATTTAACTGAGGATCTATCAGTAACATAAAATATATACTATAGTCATTTGTAAACTGAAATAAACTTCAGAAATAATCATTTAAAGTGCACGTCTAAAAGCTCGGATTTAGTTTCACAGAGTAAAGTATTTATTTGAATCTATAAAATAAATCTACTTCTGTATATGTTTGACCTCTCCATAAAAATATGAAAATGAATAAGTATTACTCAGAACTTATGATAATAAAGAGATCAAAAGTTTTTTTTTTTGTTATGAGTAAGTTCTTTTATGTAACATCATAAGTATTCACGTTGAATGTAAAAACTTTGTAGTTTATATCTATGATAGAATTATTCAAATGACTCTGTGTAATAATCCCTTCATCGGGGAATCTTTTTCGGTATTAAATTTAGAGAAGTGACGTTGACTTTTTTAAACCGTACTTAACAACCCATCGCTTGTGGGGGAGGTTTTGTTATGTTTTTGATTAGAATATATTAGCCATGTTTTTGCTATTTCTCTGAAACTGAAACATTGTGAGCGCAATTCTATGTACTTATATATTATGTATTAAATAAGAATATCTGCATTAGTACCTAGGTACTAATTTACAAACCAAACCATTCCGTAAAAGTGGTGTACCTATTAGGAATTTTGAATTAGGTATATTTACACATTTTATTAAAACCAATAATGTGTTAAACAATAATATCAGGTAGTGTAATAAAATCAATTTCAAATAAAGACATACAATGTTGAAATAACCTTGGACAAAAATGTGAGAGAATCAATTTGATACGAAGGTTTTCAGTATAAGTTTGTAATATGTTGGAAATTTCTCAGTTCATACGGGGAGTTGTTCAAATTTAGTGTTCTTCGTTAACCGTCTCGTCTCGAACTTGCTTCCAAATATCACTGATGGCACCACCTTCTTTACGACAGTTACTTCGCAAGGAGTTCAGTCCGACCAACCTGCAAGGCCGTACTAAAACTTGAGTGCAGTGCATTTTTAAAGGGGAACGCCCCGTTGTCCGGGCTTTTCATTATTTTAAATTATTCAGTGTGGTGCAGTGTACCGGATCTTCGAGCAATCTTCAAGCGGGTGAGGTAAGTGGACAAAACTAATAATTTGCCTTCCAATTATACAATTTTAATTTGTACGTATCGGTTGATATTCCCTAAATTACTCATTAGTCCTACGCAAAACGCTTAAGCTAACCCAAACATTATTGCAAAACATGGCCATCGTAACTATATAAAATTAATTGTAGCCCTGCCAACAAAATTAAAGTGTCACTGGCTATATTCGCAAAATACGCTGAGGGACCCATAGCCTCATTAGTTCCCATCGTCGCTTTTACGAAACTCGTTTCGGAGATAATTTTCGTCCTTGGTCCAGCATTACCTAAGCGTAACGGGGACGGAGCGAAACGATGGCAGCCCAACATAACCTTACATTAAGCTCTCCCAGAGCCTCTGTATTTATATAATTATTCCCCAAAGTGAACCCTTTGCAGCCTACAATTACCAACCATTGAGTTTCAGACGCCCCGCTTCGGGAGAAATAAAATAAAATTGACGTTGAAAATAAAATATTGAGATTCGTTCCAATTATTATCAACGCGAGGGTTTTATGCCTACAGGTGCGTAGAAAATGTGCGACTCCGCATACATATTATTAAATTATTAAATAAAGTTTTGCTTTCGTAGTACTACCAGACTGCCATACCGACTGAGCGAGACTGAATGCACTGAATGTAAATATCAGCTGTATGCCTGTCTGCGGGCTTAATGCAATCCGCCGTCTGATATATATCAACCAGAATTTATTCGTTTGCGCTAATTAAGCAACATTGTCGAGTAGGTACAGTCACATTGAAATTCACAAACAAATTTAAAACTGTTAAATAAAATTTTATTTTTATTTTCATTCTTCTTGATTATTTTATAGTGTATGAGGTTTGGCATGTATCACTCTGTATAAAGAAGTATTTTAAAATATACATTTTCTCTCAATCCGCAAAAAACTCATCAAAAATTCCAAAAGCTTAAGATTTAACCATCCGTGCGTCACAAGTTTTTCCTCGTAAGCTCCTGAAAATGTTAAATTTATTTTGGCCCGCGAGCACTGTATTAAAAGCCGCCTTAATCCTTTCGGAGCAAACTTAACCTAATATCGTAAAGATGGAACAAGCCAACTTGTACGTAGTGAGTCAAGTCAAATATTATCCTTCGAAGAGATTAAAGAGTTATTAAATTCAAGTAAGTATCTTGTAGGAGCCGGCTAAGGACTCCATTTTGAAGCTGATATTATTATTCGTCTTCATATTTCATGCTTCTTATTATAACTAAGTACATGACTGTAACACTTTGTAGAGCGTATGAATTATGCAATATTAATGTTATAAATCTATACAATTCTTAAAAAAAAAAATGAATTCATCCGTTATGAAAATTACAATCGCGCTCCAAGGGTTCCTTAATTTTTCATGTTTGTTCAAGCAAAAAAAAATCAAGTATTTTTTTTTATTCGCAAATTGTTCCTATTACTTAATCCTTTTCATTTATTATTTTCAAGGCCATTTTATGCAATTAACGAATATTTACTTAATTTTAAAAAATCCACATCAGAAAAATTTCCGAGATTAGAACTTTTTTCTACACTGTAGAGATTTAATGTTTTTAATAGAGCTATTAATTTATAATCATAATATTTTAAATTAATTATTTAAATGGTTGATAGAGTCAGTAAAATATATTATTTTCTATTAGGTAGGTGTTCTAGATTTAGTATGTAGGTGAGTAGGTACCATTATTTTTATTTTAAAAATCTTTTTTTTCTAATTTTGTAGGTTTTGCTAAAAGTGACCAATCTTCGAAGAATAGATCAAGCGGTTCAAAGGTGATCATATCAAAAGATTAATAGTACGGGTAACAAAATTGTTGGAATGCAAAAAAAGGGAATAGGGGTCCGATCAGCTGAGCGTTATAGGTCGGCCATTTTGGAAACGGGCTGGACCGGGGCGGCGCATGCGCGGCACGCTTGATTTATATTACACGCATGTCACTTATAAAATGAGTTTTTGGAATTCTTCTATTGTAGTAACATTGACATTCAATATTATTTTCCTATGAATCAATAATATGAATAAATTTGTTTGAGGTTTGATCAGAACTTGTAAAGATTTATTGATCAATAAATTATTAAATTTGAGACCAATTTTACTATGCATTACGTTATCATTAAAGATTCAATACTTAAAGGCCAACATGTTGATGATTTGTAATTAGT
>CAJQZM010041794.1:0-28532 GCA_907164665.1 Colias nastes | reverse complement strand
CTGCAGCGCCCACAAGGGGGCGTTATCGCCCACGTTGGGAAAGACTGATCTAATCTATAGAGACATAACTATAATAATATAAAATAATCTTAATCTACGTCAATGAGTCTATGGAATCTTATCTTTCACACATTTAAATATTTATTATAGAATGTCGTATTACTTTTGAAATAAATTAAAAAATTAATCTGACTAAAACAGGTTAAAATCAACATGATCGGTCAGTTGATCGGGGATAATTTATCTTTACAGCTGTACCATAAAGAATATAAAAGATGTCTCAAATTAGAAGGAATTAATGTACCTCATTTAATATATTATATAGGAATGTGTTAAAATTCTGTGCCTCCAGTGAATAAGGGAGTAAGACGAGTTATTCCCTTTGGTTTTTATTGCACCATTGGATTCAGCTCGTCAAAATACACAACATATCAAAAGGTCATATCTCTAGCTGCATCCTAACCCATTTTTTCGAATGACCCAAACGGTATAAGTAGGGTGTGATAAACGGTATAAGTTACCTTATCCATCATTTTAGGCAATCGCAAAGGAACTATTCGTCTCGAGTCAAAATAACCCACGAACGCAAAGACATATGTGCAGTTATACTTTTTGAATAAAGACTTAATTCATTTTGTTCCATCCGTGCTACCTCTATTTTAGTATAAACGCAGTTGTGTCATTTTTCTAACATGAGCATAAAGGAACAACTCTTAGTGTCATTGGTTCAAGTGACGACATGAGACAGTTTCGCATTAATGCCGTGTTGCTATTGGTCTATTTGAATACTGCACGGAAACAACGGACACTATTCCTTTTTGCTTAATAATATTTTTCAATCGTTTTTTATTTATCAGTTAACTTGGGATACTAATAATATTTCTATGGAAATTAACTATTTTTTGCAATAGATATTAAAAATACAGTTTTAATTAACACATTAAGTGCATGATATTATAGGTACTCTTTGTTTATATAAATACAGAACGATAATTGAATCATCTAAAAAAAGCCAACAAAAATGTTAAACTTATATTTTCTTCTTATATTTGGGTAAGTTTTATAAAAAATAACTAGTTTTTAATTTTTTTTTTTTAATTTAATCTAACTACAATAATACTATAATTATAGTCGCATAGAAAAAAATTTTATAACCAGTCTTGACAATTATTATGAATATTGTACTCTCATATAGCGTTTTAGCCACTGTAATTTGGTGATTTGCCTTTTTTATAGGAAAAAAAATCCGCAATATCGATACTTTTTTGGCCCTGCATTATCGTTAACATATTATGGATACTCTGGTACCACATATTTTGAAAAAATTGGGATATTGTCAAAATTCTAGTCTTGTATTTGTCAAGATACTTCAAAGTGCGTGCCACTAGTCGTATTTGCATCCAAGGCACCTTCAAATCTGTGCTTAATTTTTTCATAAAATCTTTGCGGCTCATTGTATTTTCTTTATTTATCTATATTATTTTGATATTATATGATATAGAAATTGTTGAAATTCCATATCATGCCGTAAAATATCGCCACTGACCACCTATAACTTTCCCTGTAAGGTAACTGAACATACAGGAATATGGTTTTCGAGCTTCTCTTATCTCTTTATAGTGCTTGTATCCTCAATGTATAACCACCATGACATACATATTCGGTTTTTCTCCGGACATCTTCAGCCACCCAATCCTCTTGCTTGGAGTCTAAATCCAGCGGAGGACAATAATCGTCATTTACTAAAATTGAAGGTTTTTCGTCCTAGTATTAAAGTTTTCTGGATCCTATTTTATACTCAATATATAGTATATAATACTATATCATGTAAAACGTGACTTGGAAAAAAAAATATTCAAATAAATAACAAAATAAAAAATTTGAAACAATCGTAAAAAATACGAAAAGCCCAATTATACGTCAAAATGACGTACAACATCCTCTTTACTACAAAATGGCGGAATTTACCGGGATGAGCCAACTATGTACTGCTAGGTCTCGACGGCTAATGAGTTGGTTCTGGATTTCGAAGCGATTCGATGGTAAATATAGAAAAGACAAAGATATTTCGCCGCGGTGTACGTCAAATTTACGTAGATTGGACTTCTAGGGTTAAATGCATATAAACACCTAAATGTTGTTTTGTTTTTATTATATCTAATAACGATAAAAAAGACGTTGATTTTATTCGTTTTTCAAGCTACGTGCATGGTTGTTCCACTAAAAGGTCTCAATTGAGTCATAAAGTACACAAATTTCAAGCATAATAAGTCGCATCATTTCTATAAAACCAAAGCTGGCAATAATATAAGTCGTGTTATGTGATTATGAACATAGTGCATTAGGGCATAAGTCGTTATATTGCAAAGAGCAAAAAAAAAATTATGTGAATACATTGAGTTATTCCATGAAGTACTCGTTCATAAGGCCACAACTACAAAAAAACATGAAAAAAGTATATTTATGGGGTTGTTACAATATGTGTTCATATGTAAAACTAAAGTCTAACATCATATCTTACCCATACAAGCTTAAAAATTTGAAGTTATAAAGATTTAGTATTGATATATAGTTTTTTGTCTCTCCTGAAAAGTGCTGTTTTTGAGTTATTCCCTTATTCACTGGAGGCACAGAATTAACGTTGCACTAAGGCGAGAGAAATTAAAACACCTCATCCTTTTTTATGTGGCATTTATGGGATCGTAAAAATCTGTCTTGTATCCTTCAGTGATTCTTTTTAATATTAAGATGGGATTTACATATTTATTTAACAAAAGTCGAAAGTAATAACTGAACAGATGGCAATTTATTGTTTAAGCTGATATATTATATTGTTTAACTTACGCTTATAATGATGGCATTTATACTGAAGAATTTTACTTGAGACGTTGATTTATTTATGTATACGAAATCGTAACTTTTAAGTATTGTTCGCCTTGCTAAGATGACCTGGATTATGGATACAATTAAAAGCAACACTTTCTCGTTTGAAAACTTACTTTTTGACTTAATATGTCTCTACGTCTATTACTTTTAATTTGGCAACGAATCATGATAGTATCCATTTATTATTGCCTGCATAAAATACCGTACTGTATCGTAACTATAAAGACAAACAATACATTAAAAACTAAATTATAGCATTAAGAGCTGATCACACCAGTACAACACAACATAGAAATACCAGCGCGCATTCAAACAATTAAACAAAACATTACGATGGCCGCTTTCATTTTAAATCCGAGCACAATAGTCAATAGATTTAGATTTCCCATAATTACGGCTCAACATTCCGAACGATCTTAGTATCGATTGCGTTCAAACAATTCTTTGTTTTTATATTTAAATAATGTTATAAATCAAATACGCTGTGTCCCGAGGGATAGGTCGGATAGGCCGAATTATCAGTGAAATGCATACATCTGACCATTGGGAGATCCATTAAGGCGACTTAATTGTTATTTTATCGGATACCGAGCCGGTCCAAAATTATAATTAGTCTCCGTACAATCCAATGAATAAAGACAAATAGCCCAAACTTTTATGTGATATGGTATCACGCTATTTTATGGTTTAAATGGTTTAGATAACAATTTAATATCGAATGTTTAATATTATTTAAACACGCGATCTTTTAAACTTACAAAGTGAAAATGATATCATTGTTTCCTTAAATATACTTTAGTTGGTGATGAAGTGTTATATTTTTTTCCTATATGTATTTATATTGAAAGTTATGTTATGTTTACAAAGAACGAAATGTTACGAGATTGTAACATGAGATAACCTAACAAAATGCTAACAAAGATTTGCTTTTATGCATAATTACCTATATAGTCGTTGATGATCATCAGCCGTGATTATAAAGATTTTTAAATGCATAATTAGGTAAATTATAGCTTTTGCGTTATAATTATAATAAGAATTTGATTTTCTCTATTAGCTATAATGAAAGAATCTATTTCGACAAGAATAATCTATTTCTTATTTTGTGATCTGCAAAAAAGCGTGTTGAACACAAAAAAACCCTTTCAAATTTCGAAAGAACATCAGCTTATATCATAATTTAAATTTAAAGCTCAGCCTTATTTTAAAACTATAAAAATCTAGGTCTTTAATTTATTAATATAGCAATGTGGCCATTTGTTTCCTCATCTCTACCAAATAAGGGTATATATCCATTATGCCACGTCAAAGATAATTCGAATCGATTGGTATTTATTGATTTAAACAGCTCACTTAATCAATAGCCCACTAATTCGCTGCGTGAATTCTATATTTTCGTACGAGTTTTATTCATCTAAAAGCTATATATTATATTTCTTGCGTAAAAAAACAATAAAGATAAAACACGTTCATTAACTCCTCCACAAGAGAATCGTCAACAAACTGTAATAAACTACAGATTTTAGATGTTTTTAATCACGAATTAATGCAAATAAATTTCTATTCGATTGTATTCTATCCATTAAGTTTGGGATCAAGTGAGGAATGTAAGGTTAAAATTTCTGATTAATACATTACCTTCTACAATTAAATGTAAGATTTATGCAAATTATATTATTTTATGGCAACCACACACGATAGAGAGAAACCCAAATCCGAATATAGTATATCCAGTAATACGAGATGCGACTCATTTCCAATCTC
Organism: Colias nastes; assembly: GCA_907164665.1. Taxonomy (NCBI): domain Eukaryota; kingdom Metazoa; phylum Arthropoda; class Insecta; order Lepidoptera; family Pieridae; genus Colias; species Colias nastes. The sequence goes on along the minus strand of CAJQZM010041794.1, from coordinate 23,882 downwards.
TTGAACTCTTCAAGTGTCAAAATTAGTATTTACTCTAACATTTTGGTATCGTATTAGATGTATTCATTTAAATTATCGACTTTATAATATTGTTACCTGAGTTTACGATTTGTTTTGATAGTGAATTAAACAAACTTTTCTATTAAACGAATTTTTATATTTTACAAGTTAAATATATCCAATCAAAAATATAGTTTTAAACCTACAAAATAAAATGAAATAAGATCATAAATTAGTTGGTAATTAAGACGCAAATATGACATCATAATTTGAGATCAAAGAAATCGTCTTTAAAAGCTTTCTATAAAACTTATTAAATTAGATTTTGAGGACTGTGATTTACATTTTATTTTAGCATTTAACCCAGTAATGAAACAGTTGGAGTGGTTATAGTTATAGAAAAGTTCGGAATGATGCAGCGTTTGAATTAACATCTTTGAATGTCGAGAAAATTGTTAATAAAGGAAAATTTATGGCGAAGCCAACGGTACGGATGTGGATCTATGTAATATAAGTATTATCATGCAAATGTTATTGGCTCGTGTTTGAAGAAATTCCTTAGTAACGGGAACTGAGGTGTGACATTAATATGACTATAATTGATTGATTTTATGCGGCGAGTGTGTTCTTTGTCTTGTGTATTCGAAGATATTTTCTTCTGTATTTAGTCGCTTCGTAAATATTGGTATTATCTTGTAATTGCATGGTAATGGCATCAAGGTAATGGTTGCTCTATATTTTTAAATTTAATTTTAATTAATGATGAAAGTCAGAGTTAACTACAGTGAGCTATAATACATACATACATTACATTTGTTTAAAAGCTTAATTCACTTCTTCTGTGTTTAATGTGATATTTAAAATAAGCTCCAATATATTTATTGCTACTCTCTTTAATGTTTACGAAGATCTGAGAATCCCAAATGATTAACTGAATCATTTTATAGAATTACTCTATAATATAATTATTGAACTAAAGACGAAATTTTAATTATTTTAAAAGATATACCAATCCCTCATAACATGAGTACACTATAATGAAAACTACTATTTCATGTTGGAATTCCTCAATAACGGGGTCCAAAGGTGTGACAATAATATTATGAATATAATTAAATATCATTAATTCACTTCAGGGCTGTGATCGCGTATTCGCAGTACCTACTATCGAGATAGGAATGCTAATGATCTCTAATGAATGAAATGTTCATTGATATTGCTTCTTGAATTAGATTATAATATGAATTCCAATAGACTATATAAGTAAGAATATATTCAATATAGCATATGAGATACTTATTTTAGTAATTTTGGTAGTATAATAATGCGTGATAGAGATATTGCGTAAAAAAATGGAATTGAAATTTGATGGCCATTGAGATGGTGCGTACCCTATTTCATTTCACCTCAAAATAAATCCAAATTGATATTAGTTTATCATGATAACACATGGTAACCATTAGAGCCGTTATACCCATTGTAAAAATAAAAATAACAGAAGATTTAAATTAGTTAGCATAAGTGTACAAATTTTCTACGGTAGTTGATTAGTACATAGTCTTCACGTAGTTCATTCACATTCATTCTTTATCAGCAGTTAAGCCAAACAGCATGTCACATCAACGTGCAACGATCGAATTCCACAATCAACTAGCTAATCCAAAATCAAAACAATCGAATAAATACGAGCGTTAATTATTCTTATGGGTTTAAAAGCAGTCGCGATGCGTAAATCACGCGGTGTTCGCCCATGCGTCTATTTCAAGCTTGACTCGATCTCAGACGTGAGTTAATTAAAAAGAATTGCTTTTATTTCGCGTTTCCACACTTGATGCGGTAAGACGTGACGCAGACGCGTGTGAGATTCTAATTCGAAGGGTATTTTAAAATTGGAGAACTATCAACTCAGTCAAACAGTAATTGAAAAGATGGTATGATAATTATGCCATTAAAGTGTATTGAACAGGATATATCTATGTTATAGTTATCTTGAAAGAAATGGATGGATAGATCAGAGTGTAACGAAAGTTTGTCATGGCAATCCCGTGACGTCATGGAGTAAGGCGACGATTTTAGTATCTTCGAATCTTGCCAAAGAAGTTCTTCTTCTGACACGTGTGCTCGGCACACTCGCACTTTTTTCATTTTAAAAAGAAACATTATTTTTCTATTATTATTCATTGACATCATCGTCTTTTAAACCGAACCGATATTTCATTTTTATTTGTCGCTATATCCACGATATAATTTTAATATGATACATAAAAAATAATATCTAAATGCCCCAATTCACGCGTACAATGAAAACTGATAATTAATTTCCACGCGACGTTAATTACCGCGTAGGTATACGAATACCAATAAATAATAGAAAATATCACTCCACAACACATTAAGACATCCCGAATAGTCGTTTATTATTAATTTTATGCTATTTTTTTTTAATTTCCCGCAACGTAGGTGTGCGAGGTCACTGTTAACGTTTGAATGATAGATGGAGCTTAAAAATGTGGCTATTGCTAAACGTGCTCTCTAATCTTATTTATGTGATATTCAACTTAATACATGTTAATGGCGGAAAATGTTCGTTTGTTTGATGTTGATTACGCACATTCATTTGTTTTTCTAATTTCGAAATAGAATTAGCGTTGGAATAGATTTTAATGTATCTTATTATAACTAACGTGTTCTAAATAAGATTTAAGAAATAAGATTAAAGAATATAATTATAGGTATTATTCGATTTTTTTTCCTAATGTTGAATATGTGTGCACATTAATATTGACGTCGAGTGCAAAGTTTAAATTATCACAGGTACCTACCATCAAAGCTCCTTGACAAGAACTTTCACACTCCACATTAGAGAGCTAGGTTACCTAATTCTTCATCAATTTCTTAAACCACGCTATAAATACCTAAATAACAAATCATTATTCTTTCATCATTTTTCATTAATTTTCAAAATAAATATACATCCACAAGTAACAAAGAGAAATATAAAGTATTCAAATGAGCAGCTGTAATGTCAAGTCAAAAATAAACAGAATTAAAAGTCAAAACTCTTTTCTACTTAAAAAAAGAGGTACACACTTTCATACATTTTAATGAACCCATATGCAATTGCCTATTAGCCCGATTTGTTAGTACAAATAAAAGAAATTACCACAGCAATCTGTTTCTATGAACAACAACGACAATTGTAATCACTACACAATAGAATGTGGTTTTTAAATGGATGTAACAATTAATTCGGAACAATTAAATGAACGATGCCCGCATTATGAAACTTACATAGATATAAAAGCTTGGTCATAAATCAGTGTTAAACAATATCTTATTAGTTTGTTTATACGAGTATGTTTGGTTTTATCTCTAGGTACTAAAGTTTGATGTAAAAAAGCTGTAGCGTAACTTTTAGGGACAAATTTTATGTAACGATGATTTTACACATAAATTTTGATTTAAAAGGATGTGTGTGTTTATTTTCAATACCCTTTTCTAAATCCTTAATTTGTTGCTTGTATTTTTTATATTAAATGCGCCCATATTATATGATATTATGATATAGTTAATGTATTAAATTGACGAAAAAAATCTCTATATGAGATTTTTAACTATAAATATTGTCTGTGGCTATCTAAATGATTCTAAGTCTATGGTAAATGGGTATGCGTCTCTGCGTACTTAACACATTATGTTCTATGTTATTGCCCCGATTAAAACTCTAATGGACCCTTCGTAAATCTTAATTTGTATCCTTTTGTTTATTAACTTATTAGGGTATAAAAGTTCTTGATTACGCGTTCATTCTATCATACATTGAACGAATAGAAAACAAATGGAGAGAGTTAAACAATTTGTATAATGCGTACAATATATCAATATATAAATATTAAGGTACAATATAATTTCTTGAATTGAACGAAAGTAATATTGCATAACGCAATATATAACTACTTAAAAATATTTGTTAGTAACTGACACTAATTAAATTGATTTCCTTCGATAAAAAATATTAAATATATTAAATGTTTAATATTTGGGTTAAAAAATAGGGTAAATTAAACAAAGTTGGGTCAGAAATAAGAAGGTAAAGCCATTCCGAAGATAATGTTTTTGAAGGAATAATGTACTGTGCAGATAATATCTACAGAATGTTAGGTACTAGTTTTAAAAGTTCTGCACGTATATAAAATATAGTTTCAGCATTGAATTGACGAAAATCTCTACATATATTCATTCGATCCTTTTCGAATAATTAAAGAATTATTTTCTACTTCAATATGCACTCACAAGATACTAAAATGATTATTAGCAACCCACGCCTGGACTAATAACATCTAATAATTAATCTAATAATACAGGTCAGATTTAGCGAAACAAAATTGTCATGATTAACGAATGCGACCCGGCGTCGCTCCACTTAATTCGGTTAATTAGCCAACAGTTTATTACTCAATGCTCTAATTAGTCGTGCCAATTAAATATGGAGATTCTCAATTGATTCATGATCTTGGCGAAAATTGAGCTTGTTTTTTTGTGAAGCATGTCCTGTGTGCCTCTCTTTTGTTCGATACAAAATGTTTTTATGGCATTACATTATATGTACATTGTACGTATAGATTTGATACGTGTTCGTGAAAAAAAAATTGTTTTATAAATTGATATTATCAAATACCTTGTATGCATTGAAAATATAGAGTCAATTTTATAACTTCACGTGAATCACTTCCTTCCTGATATTCTAACTCGTATAAGTATTTTTTCAACATTTTTTGGCGAAAATGGCAGCTAATGATTAATGTTTTACACGTGTCAGAAAAATGCGTAAGGTGGTATATAGTTACGAAGTTTTCGTTTAGTATTTTCCATTCGAAGGTAAACTTTATACATAGACATGCAGACTTTGCAGATTTCCTTTGTAATTTTATACTTCAATTGCTCTCCGATCCGGCTTGTAATAGAATATTCTTTTAAACTGATCTTAGAGATTCTCTGGAAGGGATAAAAATAAAATGAAAGAACGATCGTGAAACTAAAACTATGAAATCGCTTGTTATCTGTTATAAAAACATACACTTTGCATAGAAGGCGTCAATTCGATGATTTATCGAATAATAAAACCGGGAGCACTTATTGGACGAAGCGTGTCTTGTTACATTTTGTGAAATGCCATAAATCAGTGTTTTGTGTCAACACTTTCAATTAAAAGCGCAAGGTCGGTACAGAATAAGACGGGCAGTACTCGGAGTGTATTCATATACTAAGTGGACTCCGAAATAGATTCAATCTCATTATAACTTTCCGCGTCTCGATAAAAAATAAGAATGGAGTCATCTGTTACAATTGCGTGGAACTGCTGGGCGACGCCTTGGGATTTTATTTTTACTGGAAATCTCTACACATCGTTAAATCGTGATATTTAAAGGTTTATTAAAATGATAATCTAGCGCCAGCTGCTGTTACATTGATTTAATTTAATTAAATATGACAATATTATCGGTTTGTACCAAAAATAAAATTGTACACGGGGTGGGAGATGCAAAGCGAGTGTAAATAAAAAGGTTGTTTATAAATAAAACTAGTTTTGAAATTTGTGGTATTTTTTAAATATTTTTTCTTTTATATTCAATAAAAAGGTTTACAAAAAATATGCACTTTGAATAACATTTGTAAGTATTAAAAGATTTACTCTACTTCATTACTATACTCCAATTATCCAAAGAAAAGGAAGACAGATAGCAAAAATTATCTGTAGACCAAAATTAATTCATACGAAGCGTTAATTAAATCAAGACACCGAGTGTATTAAAACAGCATAGTACATTGACAGCATCTTACAATCTAAATATCGTGTATTGATGCGTCTGCCGCCAATACTGCTGTGAAGCCGGCGCCCGCGCACGCTTCCACCGCCCGCCCTATCTACAACGAAATAATAACCTTATACGTCGTGTGTGCAGTGATTGTTCTTTGGTTCTAAGTGCAAACACTCTGTGACGGACCCGCGGTCACTTGCCTCAGGACAAATGTTTGAGCTGTCAATAAGTGACTCGAGATTTTATACCGACTCTAAATTACCTGCTCCACTGCGTTCTCTGTTACGGTCTTGGTACGTATTTGTTCTGTCAAATGTTTACTAGGCAAAGCTGGAAGCCCAAATATGAACTATTTTTGGACTGGGTTAATAAAGGCATGGACTGATGTGATCCTTTTTTTTTAATTTGAATAGCCTATCAAATAACGATTGGTGTGATGGGAGATATGCATTCAACATTTTTATCGAGGATAATAATATTATGTAGAGTAGAGTATATAATAATAAATTTATATTCTAAGTAATACATATATACATATTCTAAGCTTTACATATTTTTACACGTTTCCTTATAACTTATGTAGTATTTAGCATTACAATATTATTCGGTGTTAAAAGAACTATTCCTTGATGTGGAGGAAGCCAATATCGAAATAAGCCGCTCTAATTGAAAGAGATCTTTGCACCGATACATGAATCATATTTTTATATATATCCTCAAAGGTAACCTTCCGAGAACATCTAATAGGACGCCTTTCGTGCGATAACAAGCGAACAAAAACGTCACAACATCAACATACTAGCATTATCTTTTTAAGTCCGTTTCTCACTTCCAATTTTCCGAGAAACACGGTAATGAGATTCTCCACGGCGCGGCCAAGTCTCGCTGGACAAACACACTTGTGTACTGAGCGCAGTCCGGTAGCCGCTGTCTGTTTGCTGTCGACCTGTTAATTAATAACTCGGCGAACGGTGTATACACAGCCTTATTACCAGTAAAATCTCACGAGTCACGAGTCTACTCCGACCTAAACCAGTTCTCAGTTTCGGCTACCGTTTTCTAATCACACGGTAATGGGTTTGTATAGCTTTGCCTATTTTTGGTTGATTTCGTACGCGTTATCTAAATGTGGAACTACAAATGAGATGGTAAACGCTGCTGCGGTATAATTTATATCTCAGTTTATCAATTTGAATTGGAAGCGATTGATTAATTCGATCAGGAATTTTCTGACTGTATTTACTCATAGCACGAGTGAATACGATCAGATTTATCTCAATAAATACTTAACTTGTTGCATTTGAATTCGTAATCGTGGCAAATTTGGTTTTGTTGTATATAATAAATACTTGTGGTTCAAAGTTTATGTGGATCCAATAAAAAAATTCAGAGTCCTAATTTCGCAACCACAAGACGTAAGACGCTAATAAAATCCTGACATCATTAATAAAAGCGCAATGCGGCACCGTTCATTTAAATCCACACCTAGCACCTATTAGTCGCTTTAATTTGAATACAAAATTCATAGCTGCCTTCGATACAATGTTATTTGTCATTACGGTGCCCATTTAGCCTCGCACCCAAGCTCTATAATTACAACTCGGAAAAAATGAAACTCGAAGAAACGCGATGGAAACTAATGGCCTGAAACTAAATTTTAATTAATGTCGTGTTATACGGAATGGAAGTGATTACAAAAATAACACGACAGCGTGTGACGCGGGCTCGGACGGCCCTAACACCGTGTTGGACAATTTACGGCACCAATAATTACGTGCGCCTTCGAGTATACGCGTAATTTTGGAAATTAAAAACTATAAGCTTCAATCGCGGCGTAATATCTAAATGATGGATTAACCACGCGTTTTGATGTGGATCGATTTATTTGGCCGGCAGCCAGTAATTATTCTTTATCGTATACGTGTGGGGAACACAATTAGTTATTGATCAGACTACAATTAAGCCCAATCGATTTTGTTTGTTGAAGTTGGAGGCAATTGTTTTTGTTGGACGTTTAATCGCTACCGTTTTGTATCACTAATGGTTTTCGGTCATTTGATTTTTCGTGAATTATTGTTTATTTCGGTTTCATTCATTAAGTGGCGTTGTGTTCAATAATTGTTTTAAACGTTCAAAGTTTTTTGACTGAATATAGGGGTATTTGTTTCTTTTTATACCGCAGCTATTTTGATGATTGATTACATTTTTTTAATTCTTTATGAAAGGGTTCCTATATTTATCTTTATACAATTTATCGTATTATTACATAAATCATATAGAATAAATTAGTTCCACTGAACATTCATTATCTATAAAGTTACTTATTCAAACTGCGAAAAACAAGACGATCAAGTTATTCATTCTCAACACCTTCATAGATTATCTGCAGAAATCTGAAATATTTTATACCTCAAAATAAAAGAGCCGCTTAAAATTTCCCCACAAATCCAAAGCTTAACGTCCAAGTTACCAGGACCGCATAAAAGCATAAAACAATGCGAAAGTCAAGAAAGGCATTGTTAGTTAAACTATAGCACAGAGTAATTGGCGCAGCGGGCCCGAGGCGTCAGCAACACCTCTAGGTATCAAACGGTTTTAATAATGAGCCCGGTTGAGATCGTGAAACAATAAATTGCAAAGCTTGCAGGCTTCGTGCCGGAGAGCTATCTGAAGCGGGTATTATGCATCTCGTGTATATCCTATCATCTTCGAGATTGATAGCAGAATAACCCCCTGGCGACTCCAGATTTGTAAGCTTTAGCCGTATTTAGGGCGGGTTTGGTGTCCTTCCGGATATTTATTTTGCTTGCCTGGATTTTACGTGTGTGATTTGGTTGTTTGAAATTATGCATTAATATCTGTTTCAATAGTATTTGTGTTATAAGATGATTGACGACTTCTAGGTAGAACGGCAATTATTTTATTGGCAAAGTCAAGAAATACTCTGGTAAGAACGTGTTAATTAAATTGTCTTATATTTTGGAAAACTACGCTTAATTTTATTATAGTATATTAGGGTATTAAAACGGGTGAATGCTGACGAGATGAATACATAAAATATACTGTAGGATATAATGAATTAATGGAAAAAATTAAAACATAATTTTAAACAACGCTACCTCAAACAACCAAAATTAAGCTTCCCTAAATTTAAACATAATCAAGACTGAAACATAATTTCGAATTTCGATCGAGATTACGAACTCATTAACACACAGAAACAAACTGCCCTATCGCACGATCTGGCCAAATTAACTGGAAGCAAGTTTTTCCTTAATTAAGAAAGTATGATTAACAAAGAGCAATCACGAAAACAAAAGTCTTATCATTTGGTCCGGGAATACATTGATCATTGGGGAACAAACAAAGATGGGGAAATTAATAAATTATCACTGAGTTTGTTAAGCTTGGTGCATACCGTGATTTCATAGCGTTCATTGCATATTTTCTATATTATAGTTCGAATATGTTTAGGTAAGAATTGTAAAATTATTTTGAAAGCAAGTGAGGTGATTTTAATTGGTTTTGTAATTCAGATTTTTGTAAAGAAAAGAAAAGATTCATTTAGTTATATAGTTATTTAACTGTTAAATTATCATCAAGAAACTCAAATAGCAATAGCAACAAGATTATTTATAGATAGGTAGCTACAAATTTCTTGAATATTGTCTGTTATTTTTACATTCTATCACTATCATACCTACTTAGCAAAATCTGGTAGAGATTTTAGATTTATAACTCTTCTACTTTACTACTTCTTGATATGTTAATATGATATATGTACATAAATATTATGTAAAATTAAATTATAATATTGACATGATTTTAAAAGAGCAATTATGGAGTTTCTTGCCGGTTCTTCTCCATAGATACTGCTTTAATCGAAAAATTTTTTCCGAATCGGTGGTAAATGATAAAAATATGTTAACGATTCAAAAGTGCTTCTAGAATAAGTATAATTTAATAAATAAATGTTTGAGTATAGTTTAACATAGGCTATTTAACTGTATTTAAGTGTTATAGACGCACCTTTACCCATTGAGAATACCAGTTTTCTCACTAATGAATTACAACGCCCAATCTTGTCGGAAATATGAATGATAAACTGACACTATTTGTACATTAATGGTTCTTTAGACCTAGTTATTCGTATTACCTACTGATAATAGTAATTGTCTATACTGTTCGATCACTCAGTACAATAATGTACTATTAAATATGAATACACTAGAATAAGTACTACTAACAATATATGGGAAATGCTGCCTGATATAAATAAATAAATAGATGCTACCTATATTATTCATGACTAATTTAAAATATTTATTAAAATTAAAAGTTAATTTATCATGTTTGTCAATTTGGTCAATTATTACAACAATTATTTTCGATTGCAGACTAAACTTTAGAAAACTATAGAATTAAATTGACAGTTTCAAATACTTTATCTATCTTTTGTTTTCGTAAATTATCTCTAAATTTGATTTAAATTATTATACTGTTACATCATTTAAAGCTTAGTCTACACATATTTTATTCTAATTTGATTCTTATTGGCACTTTGTTCATAATATATATTGTTATAGAAATAACATAACACGAATTCCAGGAATAAAAGCTTATGAGATGTCTAGACTATAAATAATACACATTAGATAAGATATAGCATATTAGAAAATTTCCAATAGCTATATGTTAAGTGGCTAGGTTAGGTTAACTGTCAACTTTAATCTAGAATTTTTCCATTACCTAAGCTTTAACATTAAAAAGTATACTAAAATGGTGTAGAGCTTTATCTTTTAATTTAAAACAATTAACAACGAAGGAAGGTAGTAATGAGGTATAAATTTATAGAGGTAAAAACTACACAAACTAAGTCGTATATACGCTGTTACGAGTATAATAAAGCTTTTATAAAATATATAGGTACTAGGCCACTAGCTTTTTCTCTTGCTTATTTGAGGTTGAAAATTGACAAAAAAAAATTACCACTCTAACCTGCCTGTTCTAACTAAACTAAACTGCACTACATAATACATAATATTATGATCAGCTGCTGTAATGAAGAAAAACAAAAAAAACACACACACACATTAACATATATAAAAGATATCTAAAGACTGTATTACTTTTAGACATGCTCAAAATATTACAAATATCTAGAGTCGAGCACGCATAGCGACACTTTTTTATACATACCAGAGAAGTGTAATTACGTTTATACACGTTATAATGACCACTCATAACCTAAGTGCCGTAATGTTACAATAACTCATTAAGGGAATTAGCCCTAAGTGTGACGGAATCTGATAATTCGTCTAAGGGCCTACGATTAAAGCGTGCCTGATGATATGAATTTTCCCCTTTTATTTTTTCTTGTATTTGTTATACAATTTTCTTATTTGCTTTCATTTGTGCTTGGTGCTCTGACTACGTGGTTTTACGTTTTAAGAGATTTTTGCAATGGAATTTGCCTATTTTGGGAATGAAATTTATACTAGGTATATACATGAAGCTTTTCAAAATCTTTTACCATCCTGTGTAAGTTTAATTAAAATCGAATTTATTGTTCGAAAGATTACACCAGACGAACTTAACGACAAATCAAGGAAAAAAATTAAATATAACTTGAGAAAACAGCTCCATATTAGAAATCGATTAAAATCCTGCATTTCGCAACGCTCATAAATTCATTGCGCACTTAAAAATTCACCCTTACTTTAACTTTTTTAGCGACAAACAACACTCCATTGAATTTTTAATATAATTCAAGACGCGATGTCGTTTCCGATCCTATCGATATGTCTTATTAAGAAGCGAGCAATTATAATAATCGACACTCTTTGTCCCACGCCATACATATTACATATTTTATATACTTGTATCCTGTGGACATGGTAAGAATTCATTTTAACACAGAGCGGATGTTTTTTTCGCCAATATTTACATTGATTTTTTTTAAAGCTAACTTATTGATTTAATCTCAAACATTGTTTGCGTGAAGTTTTTAACGGTATCGGATACTAGACAACTAACTCATAATAGAACGTTTTTTTAATAATTATCAAAATGTTCATCATTTTACCTTTAAAAAATAGTCACTATGTAGAAAATTCATTTTGTTTGAAAACATGGTAGTACATAATTATAACATAAATGTAGATATTTTTTATTAATTAAAATAGAGTCAACAATATTTCCAATTTCCAATTTCAAATCGAAAAATTTATTGGGTCATCTTTTAATATATTCCGATACAAGATGATAAACAACTACAAAATTTTTACAAGTCTCACAGCACACGCACGAGAAGCCAGCGACGTCGAACTTCGAGACATTTAATCTAATAATGGCCGGCCCTGATTACTTTTCTTATGCTTTCCTTTGTGTTTATAATTCATATTTAATGATCAACTTAATAGCAGTAGATTAGACCAATCTTGACCAACGCAGCGTGACCCCTTATTCTGTTTATAATTCCTCAATATTTATAAGTTTTCGAATGTCGTCAGAGTTCTCCATTACTAGTTGTGCGTACACGTTAATTTTAGAGAGCTTTTTGTGTTATTAGGAAACAATTTTTCCATTGTGTGTTAACCTTTATTAACACCATCGTTATTTGAAAATTAATGTTAGAACTGCTTTGGAAAGTTGTACCTACAGTTATTTATATGAGCTTTATAAGGAAGTAGATTTTGGTAAATGTCATTTCCAAAAGCTCTACATATTCTGGAAAATGTATAGTACCTGGATCAAATATTTTTATGGGAATATTATAATATGATATCATGATCCACTACTTTCATAATGTAAAAGTTCTGCTAAGAATTCTGCTAATCACCAGTGAACTTCAGTTGAACAGTGCACATTGAAATGAAAATAACTGAAAAGTGTGACAAGTAAAGGCAAAGCAGGATGATAATGTAATCCTAGATTAAGAAAGATTGTAATTTGTTATTTCTAAAATGATCCACAAAAAATGTTCTACAACGTTTTAATACATACAACTGCTTTTAATAATTTTGTGGTACATTTTACATATTTGCGTCGTAATAATAATATGTTTAAATGACATTTTTAATATAAAATTAACGTAGTAAAAAGTTAATAACACTTGCATCCCGGAAATTTTAATAATTTTATTTACACTCCCACGTCAAATAATAGTGACAATGAAATGCTTCATAACCGAAATTTATTGCACATTTTATAATTCGGCCGAGAATATTTCATAAACACTTAATTCTGTCGTCGGTCAGGTGGTCGTTATAAAAACAGCTGTAAAATTCTTAGTTCACGGCGGAGAAATAATCCACAGATCGCAATTAAACACATAAACACTCTTAAAATAAACCTGGAAACGAATAAACAACAGAAAAGTAATAACATTAAAACTTATATAGTGGGGCAGATGTGCCAATATTCTATTATTACTAGCTTTTCATCGCGAACGGCGCAAGCATTCCTGACTATTTCTATATCCTAAGATGAATCATTAAATAATAAAATCTAAAGCATACTTAATGCGCTCCACACTCTCGCGTGTATTCCCAACGAGCGGCACGCACACACGCGCGGCCGCTAATCAGTTCCAGATCCAGACCTCGCGTTACTTCTCAATCGGGCGCATAACGCATTGCACACCGACACATTAAACCAACACCAATACATCAATGGACGATCTAATTGAGAACGCGTAAATACACGTCAATGTGTTTGTTACCATTTTAACAATGTACGTGATTCCAGCCGGCTTATTAGAATCACTTTTCACGAAAATACTATCCAATTAGAAGCAGTGTTTGAATTGGAAATTGGAACGGTTTCGATCTGACAGATGGTGCGTGATAAATAAGGGGGCTCCAGTTAGCGCTATCGTTGGCTTCTAGCGTTTTGTCGCGCGGCTATCTTAATGAGTAGAGCTTATTAGCGACGTCGTCTCGTTTGATGCATCAACCACTACTTTGTTAATGCTGGCCGGCGTCGAGAAGATTATTTACAGGCGTAAATTAGGTTCACGTGCGTTTTAATGCATCCAGCAAGTGTTAGTGTTCTACTTCGATAATCTACGATTTGCGTATGGATCAGGAGATGAATCACGCCTAATGTTCCGTTCTATTGTTGGAATACATATTGCAAGTTTAAATTATGCAATATACGATGCTTTGTTATCTCTAATGGGAAGTAATTAAATAATTTAGAGAACTTATGCAGTTCAGCTGTGGCTCGTAATTTCGTTTATGTTTGCGATTGTTGGAACATGGTGGGTAGTTACGAAACTCGGTGACTTCTAAGATATTTTATTAGAGATAAAAATGGAATGAAATTTTGGTTTCTCTATAATTTTTTTAATTACTTGGTATCAAATATATATATGAAAAAAAAAACATAATTTTAAAATTAATTCATTAATATTTAACAACATTAATCTACCTCAGCTATATTTAAAAGCTCGATACAAAACCCCGATCCACTTAAACACTCTATTTCAGCGAAACACATTAAATTTGATCGATCAGAGCTATATTTTTCCTGTTTACCAAATATTTAAGTAACGGCCATAAGTCAGACAGTAAAATAATTCAAATGTGAAATTTCATGAACGCTCATAATGAACTTGGCAGACGACCAAAAAACGTCTTATTTTCGATGTGGAATCTGGACCAATTTTATTGCAACTCTTTGGAAATACTACGACCCTCTTGACTTATCGTTTTAGAAACATAAACAAAGATGGTAGTGAAAGTATAGTTAATACGAATCAATACAACATGAATTGATGAGCTTACGCTGTGTGCGTCATGGAGAATTAATTGTTACAATTTGTTATATGTTATAAAAAGCTACTACCACAGTATTACAATATTATTTCCTACAGTAAGGAATCGCCTTTGATGTCGCGCGATGCCGCCGCCAGCGTAGGTACTTACGCTGCCACACGAAAATACGCTAGGGTTGCAACAAATGGGAAATAAAACAATTGTGATTATTAATATTATGATGAAATCATTTATTCATATGTACATTCAAAATAATTGCGATTATTAAATCTGATGTAATTATTTGTTCATAAATATATAATTACAGATATTGCACTGCTAAATATTATTTACGTGGACACTTTATTTTTGGATGTTCTTAATTGTATATTATAACATTTAACGAAGCAATTGAGCAAATGCTTAAAGTTATAGTCTGAACCATTTTATTTTATTTTCTCAGTTTTGTCACAAATCGCACACACACACATGCACGCACGCATACACACACACACACACATTCACACATAGTTACACACTTATAAATAAAGGCGTTAATATAGGCGCTGATTTCATTTAGTTTATAAATTAATAAATGAAAATGTACATAAATTTAATCTTAATATAATTTTTTATGTATAAGTAATTTTAATTGATAATAACAGATAATTTTTAATTTTTAATACCTATTATAATTTAATGAGTACTTACCTTATTTGCAATTAGGAAGGGTTGCAGGCCTACGATACAAGCTGTATTAGTGTAGGCCTGCAGTTCATATCTTAATGAACAGGTTCTATTATAATATCCTTGTATAATTTTTTTTTATAGGGTTAATTAATTAAGATAATGATTATGTATTTAATTGTATTTATGATGAATAAATGATTTGATTTGAACTAAGTAATGCATTCGCATTGGGATTTACAATCTGATTAGAAAATAATGAGGACAACATATACATAGCTTTGATTTTAATTCAACAGATACAATTAATACAATCTTTCTGAAATATTGTTTCCTTCTGGGATTTCAATGTAGATTTACATCCGTAAACGGAACAGTTTGTGCGCGCCATAATAGAATATGTAAGTACCTATGTATAATAAAATTATTACACAATAAATACGACTGCGTCGTCCTTTCGCGCTAGGTAAGGCAAACTAAGCGTGTTTGCCTTACGCGGCCCGCGTCGCCCGACCCCCGCCAGTTCCCCTCCGTTTCTCTGCACAAGTACATTCGTCGCACTACTGTAGGAAATATGGTAATACTGTGCTACTACGCTCGATGTATTGAAAAATAAAACGCAAGCAATCTATCAATAGCTCTGAAAATTACAGGTAGGTACTTTTATAATTACGTAGGTGACACTTTCTTGTTATTATGTTGTAATAATATCACAATAAGTGAGTAAAAAATTGTCAAGTTTTCAAAATGAAAATAGAACGACGTAGAATTGACGTAGAGTTGAATTATTATTTATTATTTTAATGTCAAAACCTGCTCAAATTAAGTGTTTCCAAATTGTAGTCAAATTGATGTCAAAACAAATGAAAAATCAAACTCAAACTTAAACTTATTACACCTATCATAATTTACAAACCGAAAATCGCAAAGCATGAAATACCGTGAATTTTATTGGTCCATTGCAATAGAATTAGGTGTTTAATGCTGTTCAATAATTCTTAGTGTTTATTAGCATTCTTTAATGCGCTATTACGTCAGAATACAATCCTCACCTATAGTCAAATCTCCTGAGATTTATTTCTGTGACTACGTTTTATTACTGTTCATCTGCACTCATTTATAGACTTAGATATTCTTTTACGATTGGAAGCTGTGTTTATTTTCGTTTTTAATTACTTCTTGCGTAGGCAGTTGAAATGACAAAGCGTTTGACCTGGTATACTTTTGAATAAATGATCTAATAAAAACGTTATGCTATTTCGATGTTGCTTTATTACCTACTGCATGGATTGATCGTAAAGGGATAGTAATTGTATGAAATAAATAGCATCATATTATGATGAAATAGAACGAGAAGTTCATAAAAAAAAGAAGCAGAAAAAAACATAGAAAAAAATGAACTAAATGTATTCCCCTAATATTTTTGATAACACCTTTTTGTTATTTCATTTTCAATATAACTATTTTTAAATAATTTATGTACTAGGATATAAATTAAGACACTAAATAGGGACATGCATATTAAAATATTGCCAACCATGAGTTGATTAATCAAGTCATATTTAGCCATTTAGGATGAACGACTTAGTGTATGTCTTAGTTTGAATTAAATTCTCCATTTCAAAGAAACTATTCTAATGATCATGTTGTCTTAATATGTAAGTAGTCATTTTGTTGGTAATTATGTCTTAATTCACAAAGCGGGAAAAATGAATATCAAAATACAGAAAATTTTATTCATTACATGTTCTCGTTTTTATAAAATTTTGACTGAAGTACCTACTCGTAATGCTCATAGATTCGAAGACAATTTTTTAGATAAATTAATGCCTAATCTATACATAGCAATCAATAAACATAAATTATATCACAAAAACAACTTTACCATAATACGTGATTCATACTACAATCTACGTCATCCAAACATTATACACCAGCATATTATGCACCAAAAGAAAACTCAACCAGACAAAAATGCATGCGTGCAATTCAATCAAATCTAACTGAGTCAGAGAATCAATGCGTTCGCGTAACGACCATCGGATGCGCCGAAGTGTTCCAGAGAGATTGTAAATATTTCTCTGTTTCAGTACACGACCAAAATAGATTAGAACGCGAGTTTCTAAATCTCCTTTGAAGATTACACACGCCGGTATTAGCTCTGGCAAATTACCCTCTAACAAAGATTGTATAATGTATTAATTACACGCTCTCGATAGCTCAATGTAAATACTATTTAAAATTAGATTTCGGCGAGTGGAGGCGTGTGCGCAACGTTTCGGCGCCTTATATCTGTCATTTGGAATCTATCAGTATTTGTTATCGTACTGTATTCATCGCTACTGACGGCGCTCGTATGGTCTTGTGTTGATATTAAAAATTACTTGTAATTATATTATACGACGGGCATAATAAAAGAAAATATAAGAATAATGAACGTTTCCAATGTGAAGGGAAGTGTTAAAACATTTCCTCTTATTAAATGTAAATGTTAAAATAACCGTAGCATTATTTGAAAAGGTGTTATCACGTTTGACTGCTATATTTAGGAATGCTAATTTTGTTCCATTCACAATTCTAAGGAACGAAAAGAAAAACGCTACGCATTCAAATGCGTTGGACATTACACACATTTCGGAACTCAACAATCGTAAATAACATGTTATTAACAAACATCAACACTCAGTTATAACAAAAGATAAACAGTCTAAATTAAAGAGTCGTCCATTATAATACATTTTGCTTAATTCTTGCGTTATTTGGACGCAGCTGGATTATCTTGTTTGAAGATCTCTCGATCGGCACACTGATTGTTTCGTTCTGATACCTGCTGGATGTTTTATTGCATACTTGTCTTTTCATTCGACACTGTTCACGCTTAAAGTCTTATTTAATCAAAGATTTTTTGTACGATAGTAATCTAAGACGATGTTTTAAAGCCTTGTGTAATAACTGTAAGTCAAGTCTGGTTTAACTTTAATTTATCACTCATATAAAAGCACGATTAAGCTAATACATGACATACAATGTAGGTACATCTAACATAATCTACAAATAACAAAATAGCAAGTTACATAGGATTGCGTATTATACAATAGAGAAAAATTACAATCTCTACAAAAGTACACCTAATAAGAAAGTTGTTGAAATATTTTCAACCGGTAACTAGCCCCCGAATTTGCATAAATTAAAAGCATTAAGCATCACACCCGCCAACAATCACAAGTCAGATCACTCCAATCGAAGCGCTGATAACCCGAAATTACCGCCCAAAACCGGGTATTAGCCACACAAAAAGCAATAAAACAGCGTGAAATGGTACGAGAGCATTAATTCGATTATCAGATCGAGGTGCGAAGCGAGTTTCGATGTTTATCTAGGTATAAAGAGGCGCCGTAAGAAATAATTTTACAACTGAAAAATAAAAACAATCATTAGCAGTCATTAAAACACCACCTTCGTTGTTTAGGGTTTGATACCGAAACGTGGGTGTAGTGTAATAACAGGGTTGGCTTTTTATCACCTATTGTATGTAACGTCTTAAATGCACAGTGAGTAGGTTGTTAAGAATATACAATGTACGTAATGAGTGTACGTACATTGTTCTACTGTTTTGTTAATACACCTTATTACCAGTTGCGTATTTTATTACTATCTGCTTGTTTAATGAGATAGTTTGTAATGGCTATAATTTATTCTTTTACAGGAACGTAATAATTTTGTACTTTGTATACCATTGTAAAGTAGCTTGTAAACATGTATTTTTTAACAGGAATAATTTATAATAACAATTACAAAGAACGACATTTCAGTTCTCATATTTCTTCGTAACTTCTCTATTCGATTTGCAATTACATAATATATTATAATTTATACCTAAGTTCACAGTTTCTGTTGACGACCTATACAGGGTGTCCCACTATCGGTATACTAAGCGCGAAGAGACTTGTAGTCTTGCATACACTGATCACGTAAAAAATACTTAAACCACAAAATTACGCCAAAAATTTTTTGCTAAATTTTTCCTTAAAATTCATGTTCTCTTCTCTAGCTTCGCGCAGTCGGCATATAACGCTTCTCTAATGTGAGCATTTTTTTCTATGAAAACATAATATTAAACGATAGCTCACGTGCGGGTTGCAAAGTTGGGCGGGTTGCTTGTTATGGGTGTACACAAAGAGTTTTAAGAATTCATCTCTTTGAAAAAAAAAATGCATCTGGAATTTTATAAGTATTTTTTACGTACTCAGCGTATGCAAAACTGTAACCTCCATTGAGCTTAGAATACCGACGGTGGGACGCCCTGTATTTGATCATTATTCGCTTGTTGAGAAATGTACCTAAGCAGTTGAGGCAGCGCTACTAATACATCTTTATGGATATAAAAATGGGACGTAATTGTTCCCATTTCATAAGAGCAATATTAAAACTTATTTTTCATAAATATAGCTATATTTCAGCGTTCAATATCCTGTATAAAATATACTACATTATACCTAATTATATCGTACATACTTACTTATACCCAACAAAAGAAAAATTACAACCTCATTATATACTGATAACAATTAAATGCCAAGTACCCAAGTAAAATACAGACTAAAAATCGAATAATGAACGAAGCAAATAGACACTAAAGAGCTACAGATACTTACAATTTATTCTCACAATGCCAAATGTTCTTTGAATAAAATCATATAATTATGATTGCGTTTACAAAAGCAACGTCGCCACTCGTGTCGGTTTTGAAAACCGCACGGAAAATAACTCTAATTAAAAATACAATTAAAACCACAACAAAACGAGCGTTTCTTTTATCTACTTTCGTAATAAGTGGGCACTTGAGGTCGGGAATTAATTCGGTGCTTAATATTAAGTGGAGTTTTTAAAACATGATAATTGTACAAAATAATATTGAAAGGTTGCTTGATCTAAAAATGTGGGCAACGTTTGGGGTTTGATATTAATATTATTGGTAAAAACAAAATAACTAAGTAAGTACATAATCTTTAACTATCTCATTCTGAATATATACCTATTTCATTTTATTTTATTTTTTGTATTAAGCAAGAAGCCACAACCAATGGCATCTACTGCAACTCTCAATTATTTAAACTTGATTAAATATCCGAATCGTAAATTTTAACATCAAAACGTGTAGCTTAATATTATTAAACCCCAGCTTAAATCTGGAATATAGTGTGGTTTCATTTGATTGTATTACCTAGTAATATTAGTAAGAAGTGTTAATTTACTTATTGATCGTGTAATTCGAAACTGTGGTTTGCACTACTCGAGGGCGTGCTATAAGCTTTTGCGAACACTGATATAAGAATGCTGGAAGCGACTTCAATAAAACGATGCATTATAAGAATTGTGGATATGTACACGAAAATGCAAGTCTCATAACTAGGATAACTCTATATTTCTTCAAATAATAATTTTCTCTAAATTTTACATTACAATTAAAACATCTGGAAGGATTTTCAGAAACATAACGTGGTATCATGCATGCATGATCGTTTAGACTTTAGATCAATTATTGATATGAATGACATGCAAACGGCTTTTTTTCGATCTTGCAAGTAAGACTGACATGCAGCATGATCGTTAAGATCGGTTGCTGTTGATTGCTAAAAGCTTAGAGTGTTTCATGTATTATAGTCAGGCTGGACGCGAACTGTATAAAAATGTATGTTTAGATATTCTGATCACTCATGAAGCATGAATGCTTGGATTATCGTCTAGGGACTAATTAAGAAATATTCACTTGTTTTAAGTACTTGATGACATGTCATATTTTAATTCACAAAAACAAGGATTCGTTTTATTAGATACCTCTAATTTCATTACTTAAGTAACTATAAAATCTTACCTTATCTGTTCATTATGTCATGTCTATAATACATACATCAGTGGTCAAATAAACGTACACTGATGTCCGATTTCGTACATCATTGAAAGCCTTTAATTAAACCTTCCGAGAAAGTTGATGAGCTTAACATCTCCACCTGGCTGCATTAATTCGTTACTTGTAACCGGCACTGTATTTGCTTAATGACGAAAGTATACTCACACTATTTTTTTACGTTAACTGGAAAGTATATTATAACTTTATAAGTGCCTTCTGAAATTTCTACGGAGAAAAAAAGTATAATCAAAGAAAATTTATTCATTATTTTGCTTCAAAATCAAATCTTTATTTTGTTGAATTAGGGTTAAACTACAATGCTATAGTCAAGTGTGGGTTGGATGATGTCACATCAAACTTTTTTCTAGGACATATTGTATGATTTGTTTCCAATAAATTAAAGCAATGCTAATAAGCGTATAATTTGAAGATTATTTTCTTATTGCGTCTGATGTCAAACTCGGTATTTATCGCTTTTAATTCATCATAATAAAATAATAATAAGGCAACTTATAAATAGTTGATTTTAAAACAAATAACGAACATAAAATGATATATCATATAATTTCTTAAGGACAACGAAATTATGTTATATTAGGGGCTAGAATTATATGTATATTGTGAGGGAAATAAATAATAAATACTAATAGTTCCTCTTATGTTATAAAGTTAGATCTTAATCTTCTTTAACTTATGTTAATGCAAGTAATTACAAGCTATTACAGGCCAATAGGACCACACGTGCCAAGCACAAAAATAAACATTTATTACAACTTGGTTCCGCATAATTTTACAGTTCTTTATGTAAATAATATTTTTATTTTATGTAAATGGAATACAGATAAAAAAAGAGTTAAAGGTGTATATCACCTTATTACATTAAATATTATCGTTATTCGTGGCTATATTTATTTAAGTATATCTGCCATTAAATGTATGTTTCAATTCAATTTGCCCATCTTTTAACTTTTATACAAACTATAATAGATAATATTATAATAGAACCAGAGCGAAAGCTTGGTCTTAATTTAATTTTAAAATAATCTCTTCTTGAAATTGATAAAACCTGCACAATTGAACTAAACCGTATATCAACGTATAAAATGCTTCTAATTTTTTTTAAAACTCTGTCTTGATTTTTACGGAACCCTAAACTTCATTAAACACCCCTTATTAAATACAATAAAATGTAAATATACAATAAAACAAACAAATTATAAATGCATTATGTAATCGTTCAGAACATTAAAATTCTATTGTAATTTATCAAGAAACCCACCTTCCCCTTTCTTTAGTGATCCTTACAAATTTATTCCTGCAGATAATTAAGCGAGTGTAAGCAATTATGAATCTTATCTAAATGGTATAACCTCTATATTATAGTTGTGTTGTCTTATAGGGTAAAGCTACGTATGTTGGTTCGAAATAATTGGCGTTAAGTGTCTGTTAAGTTATAATGAAACGTAAGTAGATAGTATCCGTATAAGTTATTATATGTACGCAATTATCACTTATTGTACAGCCGTACAAAGCGTTTCATTGCGTACCAACAAATGCCCAATTAAGGTAATGATAGAATTCTTGTAATTACACTCAACGGGTATAAATATTTTGCTGGTTGTGAATTTGAAATGAATTTTGGATTTTGATTGTAGTTACAGTAGTTTGTTGAATGAATGATTTTACTAAATTGGTGTTCTTTAGTTTTAAATAGAAGTCGATACATAATAAAGTTAATATTATATTTTTAATTAATAGTTAGGTTATAGGTACGTGTTAGTGTATCTTCATGTACGAATATCTTTCATGTAATAATAAACATTAAAGCTTTCATACTTCAAGTTTTTTCGTCATTATCCATATAATAGAGCAAGATGTAAATGTTGTTCTTCTTATTATTTTCAACTGAACGTATATTTGTTGCAGCCAACTAAATGTGCCATGTAATTTGCCTATCCATGTAATTAAATGAATGTGTAGAGATCGCTTAGGCTGTTCATTAAATATCATTATTCAATGTAGAGACTAGGCTCAACATTGAATGACTGATTTTTTCACCTTTTCTTTTTTCGTAGCTACAATTAATATACACACTTGAGTATTTTCGAACGAGTAGGACGTTCGAAGTTCACGCAGAAATAAATAAAATCTATAAATATAGCAATGTATTATAATATTGTGTCGAAATCACAAATATAAGAAATCTCCGTACACGTGCGAGAATAACCAAACAAAGATAATTAGAGGCCTTAAGAACTCTAAATAGATCAAGGTCAGCACACGTGCACCCTTTTTATGACGCCATAACCGTAAGTACTGTGTGTTTATTTTCAATGGATAATTAATTGCTTCGTTAGTTGTTTTTGGTGTTCAATTTTAATTAAAATATGGCACATATATTAATTGTTGGTCTAAATAGGAACATGTTTGTGTAATTTACCTTTTTAATATATGTAAAGGGATATCTGTCGATGAAATAAAATAAAACGCTATATTTCATTTATTGTTTTTTATTCCGATAATTCCGTCGTTTTTGAGGACGTTGTTTACAGTGTAGTAGAATTATTTCATCTCGTAATATTATGATCAGAATTTTAGCGATAGGTGCTTTTTGTACTAATTTGTTAATTTAAATAAGTAGGTATATGACGAATGTTTCAAAAAGATCGCATACAGTTCCAAGTTCAGGGTTACCATGATGTCTTA
>CAJQZM010041793.1:0-24029 GCA_907164665.1 Colias nastes | reverse complement strand
AGCCATTTCGAACGTGTTGTATGAAGTTTCCCTACTGGTTGTATCTGTAGGTATATTGTGGTAATGTTGTCTGTAAAACTAGAAGAGTTAAGGTAAAGGTATTGTAGTGATGTCTTTCTGTAAACTAAAATGATGAAGAAGATTGTAGATATAATGAAAATAAATTTCAGGACAATTTTCACACACGGCACGATCGGATCTGATCCCATACTAAGCTTTCGCATGTGTTATGGAAAGCAGATGGCTGATAAACATATCTACATATATAATTTGAAATAAATACTTATATAGATAATATACAGCCAGACACAGAGCAAACATCTATGTTCATCACACAAATATTTTCCCTGGGTGGCAATCGAACCCACGACCTCTGGCTTGGAAGCCTAACCGGTCAGTCTAAATGGCTAAAAAGCTTTCTGTATGTTTTATTTATTATAAAATTAACAAAATTATATAATTTTCAGCTGAAGACATCTCTGGCAATGCTGTTGCACTCAGACTTGGCAAAAAAATTGGTCAATCGTTAGAAAATATAGATGATAAACCAAAATATAACGATTATAGTGACAAAGAGCATTATCCAAAGAAAGATACAGATTTCAATGCAGCACGCGATACAATAACAAAAAAATATAATTGGGCAGATAGTTTAGAAACTGTTAAAAAAGATAGAAAAAAGATCAGACAGAAAAAGATTGAAGTAGAGAAGCCTAGACCTAAATTGAAGTTTAAACCTAAGATTGCACAAGATTCACTACCTTATAAAAAGATTAAGAAATATACGTCGTATGGACGAACATCCATACCTTATGTTGGTAAATTGGGAATTTATGAGGAGAAATAAATGAATGATTTACTTCTTTTATTTTATTTATATTCTTGGATAACATACTAACATAGACATATACATAAATGTTTGTAAATAACCATTTTTTTTTTTTTCAAGTGGGGAAATCTTGCCTAAGATACCCACGGCTCCCGGGGAAGGAGCCGTGGGTTATGTCGGATTCCTACCGACTAAAACCCCACCGTGTACCAACGCGCTGCTTTAGACGGGATGCGGGTACACATTCGCAATCTTCCGCATGTCCCGCCCAGCAGTTGCCCGTTTCCAGGCCCTCCGCCACTTGCCCGTTTCCAGGCCCTCCACCAAATGCCCACCCCGGGGCGGCGCAAGCTGTACACGAGCTCACGCCACCCACTCGCCGATGATGGATTGTTCCCCGTTCCATCATCGACGTTCCCCAAACCCTCGACCCCAGCACCGACCGGCCGAAGGGTGCGCGCCGAAAGGCCCTCCGAAACGTGATTCACGCGTCGAAGGATCCTCCGGCGCACTTTTATAGAGGTTTCCCTCACAGCCCCCACCTCACACCAGAGGTGGCGGCCCTCGGTCCGGCCCCGCGGACCGGATTACGAGTAGGCAGACGGCTGTCGCAGGACAGCCGCCGCCCTACACCCACCTACAGGAGTCACCGCGTGTCACAAAGGTGACGCGTCGGGATCCCGCCCCCTGTTTTGTTGGTAGTTAGACTACCAACAAAAAACAACGCGCGCGGCCTCTGGCCGCCATCCACCGCCGCAAAGCGCAGCCCCCTGCCAGTCGGTCGGAACGAGACCCAAACGAGCCCCGATCGACCTTCCAACCCCATTTTGCCCAGCCAAATTGCCAGGCCGCGACCACTAGCCGCCATCCCTCGCCGTACCACAACGGCACCTGAGCCAATCCTGGCCCCCCGGAGGATCCTAGCCAGCTAGCCAGCCATCCAGCCAGCCAGCCAGCCAGCCGGACAACCAGCCGGTGACAGCATGCCAGCCAGCCGCCGCCCAAAGCAGCCAGCCAGCCAACCGGTGGGGCAGCCGGTTTCAGCCAGCCTGCCAGCCGGCCCCCTAGCCAGCCAGCGAGGCAGCCGGTGTGGCCAGCCGGTTCCAGCCAGCCCGGCCAGCCGGCCTTCAAGCCAGCCAGCCAGCTATATGGATCCCTGGCCGTCGAACCAATCGTGTCGTCAGACGACAGACCGGCCTTTCAGCCCCTCCGCGTCCAATTAGCTTCACTCAGAGTACACGAGTGCACTCCAAGCTACTGAGCCCCCCCGGCCACGACAAGGCTTGGAACTGATGGGGGGGCTGTGTGTGTGTGAGTGTGTGCGTGTGTGTGTATGTGTCAGTGAGTGGAATATTATGATTAATTGTGTTTTTGGTTTTGACACCTATTTAATAAAAGTGAAGAGACTATAGTAGTAGAGTAGAGTATAGCTTAAGGGTGCTTTTCCACCAATAATGTGCGAGGATGTGTAGCGAGTTACCTATGTGTTTGTAAATAACCAATAGTATCGCTTCAAACTTCAAACTAAATGAAGCGATATGATTGGTTATTTACAAACACATTCCTCGCTACCATCCTCGCACATTATTGGTGGAAAAGCAACCTTATTCTGATTTCCTTAGAGACTATAAGTAGTTTATCACAAGTTGTCATAATGTTTGCTCTTTCGTGCGAAAACCACTGATCGGATTTTAATGATATTTGGCAGTGATGTAGCTTATGTTATTTTAAGAATCATCACATAATATAAATTACATAAATATACTTATATGTATATACAAGTAGGTAATTGCTGATAACAACAAGACGAATAATAAAAATTTACGCTGTTTTTCAGTGCTTACTTCAAGTTATGGATCCAAGGAAGAAAATAGCTTAGCCTTTTGCCACATCTCTTTTTGTTTATTTTGTGTTTTAAATGAACTAAATAAAGTTATATACAAGTTTTATATCATTTTTAGTGGCAGTAAATATAATATTACCTATTTCTTTCAACACTGACTTACATTTTACTTTTACATCGTAAAATATACGATAAAATTCAAATATAAGTACGTTTTACGTGGTTCAAAAATGATTTCAGTACACTGGTTTGGAATACTTTGTATATTAGGTAAGTTTTATTCATATGAATAAAAAAAAATTGTGCGTGTACTAGTGTACACACGTAAGAAGTAAAACTTCTTTATGACCTTATTTTTCAAAAAATAATTTACTATATGCAACTTTACAGAAATACGTCAATCACGCGTGTAAGGGATAAAAACAAGATGGCGCGTAACGGAAAAATGTCACGCGTAACGAAAAAATGTTACACTAAATTTTTTTCCAACCCCGATAAAGAAGTTTCACTTCAATATACTTCTCTATAAACACTTTTTCATCTTGCTACTGGTCGCACAATGGTCGATATTTCATACTAGCTGCGCTTCGTGGTTTCACCCGCGTGGCTCCGCTGCTGTTGGTATTAGCGTAATGATATATATAGCCTATAGCCTTCCTCAAATCTGACCAGTAGTTTCTGAGATTAGCGCGTTCAAACAAAAAATAAACTCTTCAGCTTAATCTGTACTAATATTATAAAGCCGAAGAGTTTGTTTGTTTGTTCGTTTAAAAAATTCTTACGGTGTTAGATAGCCCAATAATCGAGGAAGGCTTTTATAGGCTAGCTATCATTACGCTGAGACCAACAGGAGCGGAGACGCGGGTGAAACCGCGAAGCGCAGTTAGTATTAAATACATTGTGATTCATATATAATTATTTTTATAGTATTACTAACTGAATCTAGATCTAGAAAATACGATGTCGATTCTGAAGCTAGAAAGATTTACGGTCAAGATTTGAAGTCAGTTTTACTTCGATTCAGAAAAACTCCGGATTACATACAAATATTGAATGAAGAAGTAAGTTGATTATTTAACATAATTCCCTACTTAATAAAGATAAATTAAGTTATAAAAATACTCTGTGTTTTTTACAATGAAAGACGACAATTCACTTGGCAACCCAGTACAGTGCCAAAAACTTAACTGACCCGGTGACGGTGCCACTGATGTCGATTTTAGTGCCGCTAAATAGTATTTCCCCGGATGCAAGGGTAAAAATAATGTCATTGCCAATGGTGTAAATTAACATTAATAAGTAACTTTTTATTTATACAAAATATTCCGTATGAAAAGTCTGTGAAAATGTGACATTTCAAAAAGGCGGCACGTAGTTCCAGTTTTTGCCACCGGGTCAGTTAAGTTTGTGGCACTGTAAAATGCTCACAGCGCACGTTTTTTTTATAAATAAGAATTTTATTTGTTTTCCGTTAGGATCTTTATAATATTCATGTGAGAGTAAAAGCATTCAAATTATGAAAAATGACTTATTATTTAACGAATTAAATATATACTTTTATATGCTTCTTGACTTACTCCTTGAAGCAAAATTGTTTCTCAAAAAAACAAATGTCTTACCGCAAAAAACTTTAGACAGGGTAAAGAAGCGTAGCGTGCCTTGGCGGGGCCCCGTATAAAAATTTGTTTGGGGGCCCTTAGGAAAGGTAAAGATTTCTCACAAAAGAAAAAAAAATGTTAAATGTCAATTGCTTACGCACGTTGGGGGCCCCCTTGGCGCGGGGGCCCTGTATAATTGATACGGCAGATACGGCGGTAGCTACGCGCCTGACAGGGTTTAACTTTAAGCGCGGGTTCTCTTAAATATGGTTATGTCGTATTTCACATAGACAACTATTAAAGTGACAGATCCCTGGTTTAAAGTTAGACTGTGTTTAAATAGTTTTGTGGTAATACCACAGACTTCTAACACCTTCTAATGTCTATCTAAAATCTTTCAGCTGTCAATACTACACGAGAAATTAAAAGTGG
This sequence comes from Colias nastes, assembly GCA_907164665.1. Taxonomy (NCBI): domain Eukaryota; kingdom Metazoa; phylum Arthropoda; class Insecta; order Lepidoptera; family Pieridae; genus Colias; species Colias nastes. The sequence goes on along the minus strand of CAJQZM010041793.1, from coordinate 19,327 downwards.
CTATGCTCCAGTATTCATTCTACTACGGTAAAAAACTGAAGGAAAGGGTCGAACAAGTGGTGTGCGATAATTCGACGAATGGGGTGCTACGTACGCGGTCGACTAGTGGAGATTATTACACGTACATGATTTTTTTTTAATATGACTTAACATGACAATAGTTGACTTGGCTTGAAATCTATACTTAATATTATTAAGCTGACGAGTTTGTTTGTTTGAACGCGCTATTATCAGGAACTACTGGTCCGATTTGAAAAATTCTTTCGGTGTTAGATAGCCCATTTATCGAGGAAGGCTATAATAGGCTATTATCATCAGGCTGAGACCAACAGGAGCGGAGCAATGTGGGTGAAACCGCGGAGCAAAGCTAGTTATTAGATATTTTTTCACCAACAGCTTTCATGCCCACGGCACGATCCGAATTCAAGTCTCCCGTTCATTCGCTCTTTCCTATACATTTACTTAGTCTATCTTATGTAAATATATAAACTATTTTAAAACTTTTTAAATAAAGATTTTTTCTATTTTCTATTTCTATCGCTCTTCCATTCACATTTTCGTCAGAAATTTATCTTATACACGTTTAGAAATTAGTAATCATTCGTTCGTCTCATCATGCTACTTTTATGTAATTTCAAAAGCAAATACATCGGCATCCACCGCAAGCCAATAGTACGACAGCACACACACAACATGTCCGGTGTGGAACGACTAGAGCAGTACATCAGATTGAACCCCACTCTATCACTGAATATGAGGAATAGGATGGTGGACCTTGGCTTTGAATATAGCGGGTGAGTTGACATTGACTTCTTCTTCTTTTTTTCAAATGGCAACTCCCGATGACATTGACTTTGACATTGACACTGACAGTGACGTTGACATTAACATGATGATAAAAAAAAAACTATCGCTCTAACTACCGTGTCAAATAGTCATAACTTCTTGCCATTAAAAAAAAAAAAAAAAAAAAAAAAAAAAAAAAAAAAAAAAAAAAAAACTACCTTGTGATTTTTTTTTTTAATAATTTATTCATAACCATGGATACAAACTACCTTGTGAGTGATAAATTTCTTGCCAACCTTCGAAAAATTTAATTGAATTGACAAATTTCTTAAGCGCTGGTCTTAACCTGCGCAGAAGTAATAAAATATGGTATTAGAGTAATACTTGCATGACAGGCGATTCGGTTATTTACCGCCTATAGTCACAGATTAGATACTATAGTTATAGTTTAATCATTTAAAAAGTATTTATGAATTAAGTCTTATGATCTCTGTTTGTAGAATATTGTATATTTTTATAAAACTGTATGAAAATATTATAAATGCGAAAACATGTATGTCGTTAGATATGGATGATGATTCCATCACGTATCACTACAGAACTGATGAACCGATTTTGATGTAAATTGGCACAAATAATAGCTTATCTATCAGAATAACACAAAAGTTACATAAATACTACTAACTTACCTACTCAAACTTAAAAAAGAGCGTGTGTGCTGAGCAATGAGCTCACGCGTCAGAAGTGGAACTTCTTTGGCAAGATTCAAAGATCGTCGCTTTCACGGTTTAGGTACTCCATGACGTGACGGTATTGCCATGACACGACCTTGAAATTTTACTCTCAACGCGCTGAAAGAAGTTTCACTTCAAAAACTTGAATGTCTATAAATAAAATAATAATAATTTACAAATAATTAATTATTAAGAACTTTTACCACAGATAAAATGGTCAAGATACTTGATACTGTGTTTAAAATGTAATTATTTCTTCAGGCTTGTAATCCACGGTATCATCAAATCGATATCGCCTGATGATAACTCAATGTCTACAATGCAGGCTATGGACGCATCAGAAAAAATATATACTACACACAGTTCGCATCAAGTAAAGTATTGTTGAATTTTTCATATACTTTTACCATTCCAAAATTCTTATTCGGATTTTTTGAGCCAATTCGACGTAAATTTCAATAAAAAACGTAAATTTCAGTACAAATCTTTCCTCTTTATCCTACTAATATTATAAATGCTAAAGTTTGTATGTTTGTAATTGTTACTCCTTCACGCAAAAACTGCGGTCAACCGATTACAATGCAATTTAGCACACATATCGAGAGTAACTTGGATTAAAACATAGGATAGTTTTTATCCCGGAAATCCCACGGGAACGGGAACTATGCGGGCGAAGCCGCGGGCGGAAAGCTAATCTGACATATTATAAAGGTATACATATACTTTTAACCTGTATCTTTTACCGCGATTTAAAACATGTACATAATACGAAGGTATGTTAAATCGATAAATTAGTCGAAATCAAAACTAGTGTTATTTCTGTGTTTATGATTTGCCTCATATTGTTAATTTTTCTAAAAAGGGCGCTAGATGGCGCTGTATTTTTTTTTCTTATATAATTTTCATTATGTTGCAGGTAACCCGATACCCGACAACGTTGGAAACTACAGAAAACCCAGCATTATACAGAAACTTTAATAAAGATACGCGTCATGTTTAATTTTGGTCTGTGTTCTAATAAAAATTATACACGTAAATTGGATTGTCTTTTATATCATTATAAGTATTATAAATAGGTGTTTCTTTTATTCTGTCTAGCCCCGGAAACACACACACAATAGAAAATCTATTGTGTCTGGGACCGATCGGGCCCCTTGGGGCTCAATGGGTTAAATCACTAAAGAGTTAAAATATAAACACAAAACACTGAAAAAAACCCGTCATTTTAAAAAAAATTGATTGATTTTTTTCCAAACTTAAATAGGACCAATGACAAGACATGCCCATTGCCCAATCGAAAAGAAAAAAGTTTATTAAAATCGGGCAACACTGTTAAAAGTTATGTGAACCTCTGTCTGATAAATAACATAATTTGTAGTTGTTTAATTTATAATACGTATATTGTACATATGCATAATAATTGCCTGAGATTTAAAACAAGATGATAAAAAGTTAAATGTAAAAAAGAAATAGATTTTCAATGAATCTACGCTACGCATTATGCTTTTCCACCAGTAATGTGCGATGATGTGTAGCGAGGAATATGTTTGTAGATAACCAATAGTATCACTTCAAATTTCAAACTAAATGGAGCGATATGATTGGTTATTTACAAACACATTCCTCGCTACACATCCTCGCACATTTTTGGTGGAAAAGTACCCCCATCCAGTACACTACAGTCTACAGCTCTAATCGGTGAAGGAAAACATCGTAAGGAAAATGGCATGCTAAATAATCAAAAGTTCGACGACAATATGTTACATCTGCCGGCCAGCGTGGTGGATTATGGCCTGTTACCTCATAGGAGGCCCGTGTCCCAGCAGTGGGAACATAATATACAAAATAATATTATTATAATATGGACTGATGATGATGAATACAATTTATTAGGCAGCCTTATCACTTAAAAGTGATCTATTCTAATCAGAAAAACTATTGGCTATCACTAATTTAGCTTTAAACTAGCTTACCACCCGCGGCTTCGCCCACTTGTCTAAAACCTAATAAATTATATACTAAAACCTTCCTCTTGAATCACTTTATCTATTAAAAAAAACCGCATCAAAATCCGTTGCGTAGTTTTAAAGATTTAAGCATACAAAGGGACATAGGGACAGAGAAAGCGACTTTGTTTTATACTATGTAGTGATAGTGATGATGATGAATACAATTTATTAGGCAGCCTTATCACTTAAAAGTGATCTCTTCTAATCAGAAAAACTATTGGCTATCACTAATTTAGCTTTTAATACATACGCAAAGTGCAGAATAATATTATTTCATTGAAACTGCAATTATTGACGTTATATCAACAAAATATTATATCATAAAACAAACACAGGTGTAATTCAATAAAAATAATTAGCTATCGTTTGTACAAATTATAATTGTTTGTATTATGTATAACTATGTGTGTTTATACTTTTATATATACACACACTAGCTGTACCCCGGTTTTACCCGCATTGCTCCGCTCCTGGTCTTAGCGTGATGATATATAGCCCATAACCTTCCTCGATAAATTGGCTATCTAACACCGAAAGAATTTTTAAATCGGACCAGTAGTGAGATTGAGATTATCGCGTACCTACAAACAAACAAACAAACTCTTCAGCTTTATAATATTAGTATACTAGCTTCCCGCCCGCGGCTTTACCCGCTTTGTCTAAAACCTAATAAATTATATACTAAAACCTTCCTGTTGAATTACTCTATACATTAAAAAAACTGCATCAAAATGCGTTGCGTACTTTTAATAAAGATTTAAACATACAAAGGGACATAGGGACAGAGAAAGCGACTTTGTTTTATACTATGTAGTGAAGTATAGATATGCTTATCAACATATTCTAAAAAACTTCTCTAGTCACACTTTACAGCATTAAGGAATATATGGAAGATAAAAGCCCATGGAGGGTTGTCGCGTAAAAACCACAGGACAGTTCTTTGGCATATTATGATAATATGTAAAATTAAATTGTAATACTGAAATGATTTAAAAGAGCAACTATGGAGTTTCTTGCCGGTTCTTCTCCATAGTACTGCTTTCCGAATCGGTGGTAAATGTTAAAAATATGTAATGACGTTTCAAAAGTGCTTCTCGAAGAAGTCTAATTGAATAAATAAATATTTGAGTTTGAGTGGAATTATTGCAGAACCAAATTATTAAATTAATTTTCCATATTATATTGTTTTAAATAATAATGATTTACGAACCATCTGTGCTAACAGCATTGTCATTTTTTGTATATAAGTCGACAACAGAAGTGCAATTTATTATATTTTCACTTAAACACGTATCATGCGTTTAAAAGTTGTATTTCTGCTGGGTTTAGTAAGTACAATCTGTATAATATATCTAAAAATTTGCTAAAAATGAATCGCAAAATGTGTTGGTAAGCGCATAACTCGAGAACGGCTGAACCGATTTCGTTAATTATTTTTTATAATATTCCTTGAAGTACGAGGTTGGTTCTTTTGGAGAGAAATTACACAATTATCTGTAAGAAAAAAAGTGCCGGCGTTAGGGGGGGGGGCGTGATGGGGCGATGGCCCAGGGTGACAAATTCTGGGGGGTGCCAAGGTCTGAAGTTGGAGTCTCTTGCCTCTCCTGGTGCAAACCCTCAGAACTGTGCTCTACGCTCTGTGCATATGCATATTTTCTATTGACATTTTTTTAGATTGATTTTTTGCTCCTCCTTTACTTGGGATCAGCAAAAAACTAACACTTGATATTGCTTCCCTCAAGTGGGCGCAACAATATTTTCGCCCGGGGTGTCAGTGGCCCTTACGCCGGCACTGAGAAAAATTATAGTAGTAATAATAAAAAAATATGTCAAAATCGGTAAGATTATCACTTTGTTTTTTCTAGTGACTTTCTGTTTCTACAATCTATGTTCATAAGTTCTGGCTTTATATTCTAACTAGCTGTGCCCTGCAGTTTTACCCGCAGTGCTCCGCTCCTGTTGGTCTTAGCGTGATGATATTATAATATAGCTTATGCCCTATAGCCTTCCTCGATAAATGGACTATCTTACACCGAAAGAATTTATCAAATAGGATCAGTAGTTCCTGAGATTAGCGCGTTCAAACAAACAAACAAAGTCTTCAAAGCTTTATAATATAAGATAGATTAAACATAGGTGGAGCTGCTACAAGAACTAACTCTTATAAAATAAAATAAATCGTTCATATTATAGGTGGCAGTAGTGTCATGTACACCAACCTTCCTTCATGGTCATAATGGAGTCGGAAGGCATCATGGATCGAAGGTACTACAAATCTATATTTATAGTTAATATTTTATCATTTAAATGCAACAAATAAAAAATATGTGATTATTTGTGAAGCATTAGGGTGCCTTTCCACCAATAATGTGCGAGGATGTGTAGCGAGGAATGTGTTTGTAAATAACCAATCATATCGCTTCATTTAATTTGAAGTTTGAAGCGATATGATTGGTTATTTACAAACACATAGGTAACTCGCTACACATCCTCGCACATTATTGGTGGAAAAGCACCCTTAAGCTATACTCTACTCTACTACTATAGTCTCTTCACTTTTATTAAATAGGTGTCAAAACCAAAAACACAATTAATCATAATATTCCACTCACTGACACATACACACACACGCACACACTCACACACACACACACACACACACACATACTCACGCTTATCCACCTGTCCAATTCATGTATCGTCATATATATATATTTATAATTAACTAGTAATTTTTATTCTTTAATTGTTATTAATCTGTAACTACAATATTCTGTTTACGTATTTAATAATACTTGTATGAACTCATAAGGGAAGGCACTGTTTTCTGAGACACAGGTAATAACCTAGTTCAGAAGGCAGAGCAAAATTGTGAACTGAATATGTAAAATTTGCTAATAAATATTATTATTTTTTTTTATTTATATTCCAAACAATACTTAAATAAAAAAATATTTTTATGTTGTAATTGTTGTAAAAACATATTATTTTATGTTGTAATTATTAATTTTAACTTTTCTAGCCAAGAGTGAGCATTTCAGGCGCATTGGGCTTTCTTTTCAAGAAACACAGACGTAAGTTTATATTCCTTTTTGTTGTTACATATTTTACAGAATTTACGTGGTTCTAAATAAAACTTGAAATAAATTTTCTTCAAAAGATAATATTAGATATGTATGTATCTACTTGTAAAAAATTAATAGCAACAATTTTGTCTTAATTTTGTGACATGTACGTAAAATCCCTCCTTTAGTACCAATTTATTTATTTACTAGCTTCCGCCCGCGGCTTCGCCCGCGTCGTGTTTCGATAAAAGGTAGCCTATGTTCTTTCTCAGGGTCTAAAGATTGTCTGTGCCAAATTTCATCAAAATCGGTTGAGAGGTTTAAACGGGATAGCGTAACAGACAGACAGAGTTACTTTCGCATTTATAATATTAGTAGAGATTTAATTTATTCATTCGTCATTGAATACAAAGTTAACTTTTATACAATAATCTCTTTATTTTACAGCTAATCCAGAAATCTGTGATGAAAAAACTCAAAAATCACTTCTAAGTTACAGTAAGTATTAGATAATTTGATATAATTAAAAAATAAATTGTAACAAAATTTACTAAAATCGGTTCAATCATTTTTTATACATATTATATTTAATATTTTTTTACAGAAAAACCAACTCACATCAATGGCGTGTACAACCTACCAATAGATTGTAAGTATAATTTCTATAACAAATTAAATCCTATTTCCTTTAGTGTTAGCGTCGAACTGAATCGTTTACGCATTTTATTTTTTCATTTTAAATATTTTCTTTTGTTAGATACTAGCTTTCCGCCCGCGGCTTCGCCCGCTTTGTCTTAAACCTAATAAATTACATACATATATACTAAAATCTTCCTCTTGAATCACTCTATCTATTACAAAAAACCGCATCAAAATCCGTTGCGTAGTTTTAAAGATTTAAGCATACATAGGGACAGAAAAAGCGACTTTGTTTTATACTATGTAGTGATTAGATATTGAAAGAAAAAAAAAATAGAATCAAAATTAAAAAAAAAATACGAAAATTTTACGGCTGACCGATTGACTAGTGGTTGGTAGTGGCTCTGCCTTCCAAACCAGCGGTCTTGGGTTCTCTTCCCACCCCTCAAATGTTTGTGTGATGAACATAGATGTTTGCTGTGTCTGGGTCACACCCCGGACACTCCATACAAAATTATCGTTTTGACAGTCACACTGTAGAGTCTGCAAATGTGTGTGTTAACGCTTTATGGTTGGCACATTTGTGACTAGCGTAAAAAAAAAATCGCGTTTTTCTGATGAAATACATCCGTAAACAGCACAATATCTAACCATTTTCTACGAAAAACGATAATCACAAATCCAAAATAATAAAATTACTTTAAGTCAATTTGATTAATGTTGTCAATCTTCGTTGCGTATCGTCCTTGTAGAAAAATGTGGACCATTTTTAGTCTGATCGTGCGGGGTGAGGTAAGTGTTTAATTTTGGCGGGAGGCGGAGAGGGTCCGTTCTGTAGCGTTTAGCTACTATTATGTATTCTGTGTCTGGGTGTTAATTATATACATATCTAAGTATTTATTTAAAATTATATATATACGTATATTTATCAGCCATTTGGTTTCCATAACACAAGCGATTAAGCTTAGTATGGGATCAGATCTTGCCGAGTGTGAAAAATGTCTTGAAATATATTTTAAATATTAAAAAAAAATTAAACTGAATATTAACTCATTTCTAAGTCACCTTAGTTCAGTTACCATTAAACATAATTACATATAGGATATTATATATATTATGTACCTAATTATAATTTATATTACAGTTTGCGAATGGATTGGCGGTGTTATAGACCAGAAATATAGCGGATGTGAGTATAAATGGTCATTTTTTATGCGTGAAATGTCATTTTGACAGGTCTGACTTGCTGCGTTTTGTTATCAACTACCTACATCAATTAGGTAGCTGTGTAGAAATGCAGTACATTCTTATTACATTCAAACTAATATTTAACCCGGCCTCGCGTGTTATTTCTTATAGTATGTTATGCGATTTTTCGAAGTTTCAGAGTTATGACATTTTTTTTCAATTTTTCACCTATCGTCGAGTACGACGAGATTTTTATTTATGGTGACGTGAATTATTGCGGTAGATGCTTGTTTTCGTTTTGTGTGCTCTAGGTCCTCTACCTCCCAGCTTCAGTATATCACTAGATCCTTTTTGGGACAGCCTGTATAATACAATTTTGTTTAAAATATACTATATTGTAATTATCTTATATAAAATATACATCACTAGCTTTCCGCCCGCGGCTACGCCCGCGTTTTCAAAGAATAACCCCCATAGTTCCCGTTCCCGTTTTATTTCCGGGATAAAACCTATCCTATGTGTTAATCCAAGTTACCAATATATATGTGTGCTTAATTTCATTGTAATCGGTTCAGTAGTATTTGCGTGAAAGAATAACAAACATACAAACACTCACACACACACACACATCCTCACAAACTTTCACATTTATAATATTAGTAGGATATAATGTAATGCAGTTCGTTAAATTTTTATTATATTTTCAGATGGATCTCTACTGACTAGAAGTGAGTATTTCATTATTACCTATTTACCCAAAATTAACATTTTTACTTGTATTTAATGTACAACTTTTAACTTTTCAGTTGCAATCGCTTTGAGCAGAATTTCAGTCTGTCTATCTGGAAAACACAGTTCGTATTGTTTCGTTTTTTTACTTCATATACACACACACACACGCGCATAATTGTGTGCTAAATCATACATTATATACATAAAATAAAAACTGCTGGGCCTGTTCCAATGCCAATTCAACACCATCCCGCATCGAACAAAGAAAGAATCACGTAAATCGGTTCAGAAACCTCGGAGTAATCGGTGTACATACATAAAAAAATATATACCGGCCGAATTGATAACCTCCTCCTTTTTTTTTGTGTAATAAAATATAAGTAAGTAACGAAAATGAAAATCCAAAAGAAAACTTGCTGATACGAAACCTAATCGTCTGAACGTGCCTGTAAAATTTTCATAATAACAGAAAATATTTATTTAAATTGAAATAACCTATCATTCCTCTCACTGCTCACAATTAATACAAATCTAACAACGATTTATCAATCTAAATTATTTAATAGTAAAAAAAAGAAACGACTCTAAAATATCATTAATATTACAGAAAACGTCCACCTCTGCTCCCGTGACTTCCCTCAATTCGGTGTAAAGGGATGTGGGAGCAACATACATGACATTAGAACGAGATTCAATGTGAACAATTCACATAAATTAGTGCTTGATTTCATTAACAAGTTTACTAATGGACTGGGTAAGTAAAAAAATATTTTTTTTACAAGAATATAGTTCAAATGGATTCAGCTGCCTTATATGACCGGTCGGCTTCATTAGTAGTGACCCTGCCTTCCAAGCCAGAGGCCGTGGGTTCGATTCCCATCCACAAATATATTTTGTGTGATGAACATAGATTTTTGCTCTGTGTCTGTTAATTAAGTATATAAGTATTCATTTAAAATTATACAGGTTGTCCCACTGTTGGTTACTAAGCTCAAAGGAGGTTATAGTTTTGCATACGCTGAGTACGTAATTTTTTCAAATAGATGAATTCTTAAAACTCTATGTGTCGGTACACCCAAAACAAACAACCCACCCAACTTTGCCACCAGCACGTGACCTATCGTTTAAGATTTTCATAGACAAATTGCTCACATTAGCGAAGCGGTATATGCCGGCTGCGCGAAGCTAGAGAAGAAAACATGAATTTTCAGGAAAAATTTAGCAAAATTTTTTTGGTGTAATTTTGTTGTTTAAGTATTTTTTACGTGATAAGTGTATGCAAAACTACAAGTACCTTCGCGCTTAGTATACCAATAGTGGGACACCCTGTATATGTATGTTTATCAGCCATCTGGTTTCCATAATACAAGCGAAAGGTTAGGTAAAAGGTAGGTGAAAATTGTCCTGAAATATTTATTTATTGTATTTATATGCAAGTACCTCTTCAACAGATATTTTGAGTCAATAAACAATTTCACTCACAATCACGCTCAAAAATTGTTCGAAATAAAACTCTGTTTACGCCTGTAGGTTGTAGGCAGTAGGCCTGTGGACTTTCAACATTACTGCTACGAATTAAGGTGCAAATTACAATGTATGTTTTAAACAACGGACATTATTTGTCGACCTTTTAATATACTATTGTTCTTTTTTTAATTAATTTATTATATTAGCTGAACTATGCAACTTCGTCAGCTTTCAAAAGTAATATTTTTTTAAACTTATCCAATGTTTTCCTTTTTTCTATTGTTCGCAGCATGATGTTATACATATTATATAATCTATAAATGGGGCATTCATTTGTTTTTTTTTTCAGGGCTCAAATCGACGAAGGGACTCGTCTATGTTATATTTAATATTGGTCTTGATTTATCAAAAATACTTGATGGTAAGATAATAGATACAATAAAATAAAATAAAAATTAATATAACTATTTGATGCATTAGACAATCTAAATGTTTTCAAAGACTGACTTTTTAAATTGTTTTTAACTTGTATATTATTATTTTCAGATGGTGAAAACATTGATCAAAAGACATTCAGCATTCTTATTGTTAACGGTAAGATTTATATTATGGTAAAATATATTAAATCATAATATATATCTCTGTATATACATCTAATATATAATCTCTGTATATATTAAATAATAATATTTAACTGTACTGTGGGAACTGCCTCGATGAGAGGAGGCCACAGACCGGCTCCTTGGTACAGTCACAGTATTACAATATTATTTCCTATAAGTATTGTAATACTGTGGTACAGTGGTTGATCCGTGAGCGTAGAACCGAGGGGCCTGGGTTCGATTCCCAGTGGAGACGAAGAAAAAAAATGTCTCGGTCTGGCAGGACACAGAAGGCTGATCAACTACTTGTCCCTAAAGAAAATCGATCAGTGAAACAGATATTATATGCATAATGCATCTGTCCTTTACCACACTAGGGGACTCGGTACTTCACTTTTTATATTGAGAACAATAAATATACTTTTTCCAGTGAGCATTCTCATGGGCGCCTTTGGTAATGGAATCAGAACAGACCGTAAGTAATTATGTGTGTATTAATATTATATTATGAGAAGAAATCACAAAAAATCTTTAATTTTCATCATAATATTTTCATTGTATTGTGGATTTGTGGCAAGATTTCGATTAAAGTAAGTAAATAGATAAATATTCATTATTTTTGTTAATTCGTTAGTTTTTATATTGCAATTCTAATGATATATCTAACACAATATTTTTACTACATTTCACTAAATACAATGTTTTCTACAGTGGGAATTACCATATCATACGGTATTTTGAAGACATGTCATCCTATATTAGTAAACAATGGATATCAAGGTAAGGAAACATAAACTTATGTTACTTATTTTAAAACAAGTAGCCTTAAATTTTTAGCGAAAGTTCTATACAAATCGATCCATTCGTTTCATAGATAACATAAGAAAAGATAAGAAATAGTCAACATATAGTCAATCTTATAAATTTTGTTATGGTGTAAATACACTGGGCATATCACCTTTTATTTATTACATATAAAATAATTCAGTATAATCTATTAGACACTTAAAACATCATCAAAAACGTTACAGGAGTTCTCACCCATTGGAAGGACGTAAAGACAAGAATTGACAAATGCAACGGTAGCCCTGGTCCCTTCAAACCTGACAATAACAATGATGATGATGGTGATTTAACTAATAATAATAATTGGGATGTTGATGATGATCAAGATACAGATGTAGATACTGGTGGTAATAACAGTGGTGGTAATGTAAATACTGGTGGTAATAACGCTGGTGGTAATGTAAATACTGGTGGTAATAACGCTGGTGGTAATAGTAATACAGCAATTGGACACGGTAAAGGCAAGGTAAGGCTTTAATTTGATGTCAAAATGTTCATTAATCATATTGACATATCAACTAATTCATTAAATACTTATTTTCAGCTAAGAATAACGATATCTGGGGCACTAAGTTTCATTTTTAAGATTTTCAAACGTAAGTATACTTTATTAAATATATTTTCGACACTATTTTCTCTATCGGAATAAAAGAATACCTAGTTCTTAAAAAATATGGTATATACAAAATGTAAAACAAATCTAAACATATTTTGTTTGAAAAAGAAAACATCCATTTATTATCACAAACTCTCGTGTTTCCTAATAATTCCTAATAATTAATCCTAATCCTAAATTAAATTCTTACAATGCCCAAGTAAACGATAAAATTATCCAACCAACCAACCAACAAATTAATAAAATTTTTACATTACTATTTTGACTCTTGCGGGTCCATTAAAAAAAATGTTTTCATTACAGCCAACACAGATGTATGCGACGCACAAACACATAAATCTCTCTTGGTCTATAGTAAGTATAATAAATAGATCTGTAGAACAACTAACTGATTATGATTTTATTTACTTAATTAATACTGGCTAAGTCTGGAGAGGAAGGCGTCGATCGTCTCTAGCACAGGTGTATTCCTAGTTGAGGCGATCGTCGTGTCTAAATTGTTTTGTATTTATGTATTTTATGTATTTTTTATAAACGATTTTTATTTATTTTTTAGTTTATAATTATTTACAAAATAGTAACAGAGACGTAGCGAATTAGATTTTTACTAAAAACCATTGACGTAAAAATTACAATAAACAACTAAACTCACAACTCACAATCACGCTTTAAATTGTATCTATGAAACAAAACTCTGCCTATGTGTGTATTAGCTTCTAATGAGTGATACAATAGACTTTGAACATTATTGCCACGAAATAAGGTGTTAATTTCAATGAATGGACATTCGGACATTTTTTGACATTGTGAGTGTAGTTGTTTATAGTAACAATGGCACCAATGGTATAAAGTAAGCTAGAATCCTTATTGTAATCATAAGCAGTACGAAATAGTCAATTTGTTTTCTTTAATAGTATTTTAATCGTATAATCGTGAGTTTTAATCATTAGCAGTAAGAAAAAGTTATTTTTTGAAGTGATACTTCTTTATCGGGGTTGGAAAAAAATTTAGTGTAACATTTTTTGTTTGACATTTTTCCGTTACGCGCCATCTTTTTCTTAGCCCTACCACGCGTTATTCGACGTATTTCTGTAAAGTTGCATATATGTAGTAAACTATTTTTTTTAAAATAAGGTCATAAAGAAGTTTCACTTCTTACGTGTGTCTAGTGTACACACACACATTTTTTTGTTTTCTTTAGTAGTATTTTTAACGTAAAAAATATTTTAAATTACAGAAAAACCAACGGATATCAACGAAGTCTGCGAATTCATAGTAGACTGTAAGTATTTAATAACATTAATCATTATCTAGCCTTACCCCGCGGTTTTGCTTGCGCGTATTACTTTTTCGTTTGTTATCAATAAATGTTTTATTTATTATATTTATTTTATTTTATTTTATTTATTTCATAGTATTGAAACAGCCAAATAAACAGACAAATTAATTATATTAAATTCTTTTTTTCAGCTATGAAAGGCTTTAGCGGAGTTATTGATACTAAATACAATGGATGTAAGTTTGATAATGTATTTATTTATTTTACAATCAACTAGATTTTCGCCCGCGGCTTCGCCCGCGTTTTCAAAGGAATAGTTGTAGCATAGTTCCCGTTCCCGTGGTATTTCCGGGATAAAACCTATCCTATGTGTTAATCCAAGTTACCCTCCATATGTGTGCTAAATTTCATTGTTATCGGTTCATTAGTATTTGCGTGAAAGAGTAACAAACACACACACACACATTCTCACAAACTTTCGCATCTAAAATATTAGTAGGACGTAAACAATTATGAATATAATTCATATAGGTATTATAGTTTTGTTTCTTTCATGTTTAAGTAATTTGATAATAGCTTTCTTCCCGCGGATTCGCACGCTTTGTCTAAAACCTAATCTACTTCTTAATATGTAGGTATAAAGCTGAAGAGTTTGTTTGTCTGTTTGAACGCGCTAATCTCGGGAACAGCTACTGATTTGAAAAATTCTTTCGGTGTTAGATAGCTCATTTATCGAGGACGGCTATAGGCTATATATCATCACTAGTAATAGTAATAGCTAGTAAATAATATACTGGAATCTTCCTCTTGAATCACTCTAGTTATCTATTTAAATAATCCCATCAAAATCTGTTGCATCTACTTATCTAAGAATACACACACATACAACGGAAAGTGTAAGTAAAATTAAATTATATTTTTCTTAAATAATTTTTTATTTTTCAGATGGATCCCATCTGGTTCGAAGTAAGTTTTCACTACACATTAAAAATAAAAAAAATTGTGCGTGTACTATGTACACACGTAAGAAGTGAAACTTCTTTATGACCTTATTTTTCAAAAAATAATTTACTATATGCAACTTTACAGAAATACGTCAATCACCCGTGGTAGGGATAAGAAAAAGATGGCGCGTAACGGAAAAATGTCACGCGTAACGAAAAAATGTTACACTAAATTTTTTTCCAACCCCGATAAAGAAGTTTCACTTCAAAAATGCACATTTTTGTCTAGTTTTTAATTTGAAATATTGGATAATAATCTACTTATGTATGATTTAAATCATCTTTCATTTCAATAGCGAGTAAACTTGCAATTTAGGTACATTTTTAGAAGAAATGTAGAGCCTATAATTTATTTTTCAGTGTCAATCGCTATCAGTAGAATATCTATCTGTTTGTCCGGAAAGAACAGTAAGTATTTTTTCTTTTATTTTTAGTTCTTTTTATTATCAAAATTGTGAAATAGTTAACAACTACTTAGTTAGTCAATTTTAACAAATGCAACTAACCAAAAATAATTTAAATACGTTCAGTCGTTGTCGTCGACGTTGCTTTCTTTTCGGCAAATGGTTTAAAATTTAAATGTATCCTAAGATAATCTTTACTAATATTATAAAGCTGAAGAATTTGTTTGTTTGTTTGAACGCGCTAATCTCGAGAACTACTGGTCCGATTTGAAAAATTCTTTCGGTGTTAGATAGCTCATTTATCGAGGAAGGCTATAGGCTATATATCATCACGCTACGACCAACAGAAGTGGAGCCACGGGGGTGAAACCGTGCGGAGCAGCTAGTAATTAATAACTTAATTTACAGGTCACATTCCGTTCTGTACGCGAGATTTTCCACAATACAACATAAAAGGATGCGGTACCAACATACAGGATATTCGAGAGAGATTTAGAGTTAACAACTCGCATCAATTAGTGATTGACTTTATAAATAAGTTTACTAATGGACAAGGTATGGATATTTATCTTATACTTATTATTCTTATATCTATATACTTATTTCTATTTTTTATTATTACAATAATATATAGTAATTTTAAATTTATTTATTGAATTAGCACACATTCCTTACCAATCAGGGTTGCCTGGAAGAGATTGCTTTTGAGCAATAAGGCCGCCTTTTAGTACGTATGTGCCGTGTGTTTTCATTGTATCTAATTATAGTATAGCTTATTTCTGATCGGTATAATATGTACTATTAATAAAGAATAAATAAATAAAGGTATGTTCCTTCATTCATCGTAGATTTGAAGAATTTACGCCATTCTTTAGTAGGAATAACTAACATTTTATTATTTTTTATAGGACTCAATTCTACTAAAGGATTTGTGTACATAATGTTCAAATTTGGACTCGATTTAGCCAATATTCTTGGTAAGTGAAAACAACAAACGTAAGAACTTTATATGACGACTTATTTCCTTCCATTCTACGAAGCATTAGAAAAAAATGATTACCTAAATCAAGCTATCTACAGGGTGACTGGTTAGACGTCAGACGCATTTTAACAGGAGCTTCTTCTCATGAAACTGAACGACTTTTGTTCTACAACTTTGCTGAATTCGTAGAAAAAAATTTGGACTTTGTATGGAAATCGGTCAGCTGATTAGCGAAGTTTCCTTACAAAGTCCAATTTTTTTACGAATTCAGCAAAGTTGTAGAACAAAAGTTGTTCAGTTTCATGAGTAGAAGCTCCTGTCTAAATTCGTCTAACGTCTTACCTTTCACCTGGTATAACTTGAGAACGAACATCGAGATTAGTGATACTTAGCTAAGTAAGAGATTAATAAGAAGAATTTAATTTGAATAATTTAAAAGTATTAGAATTATAGTTATTAGGTAAATACTTTGTATGTACAATAAAGATATTTTAATGAATAGGTAAACTCGTTTATTTTCAGATGGCAAAAACATTGATCAGAAATCATTCAGCACTCTTATTATTAATGGTAAGATTTTAATAGACAATTTATGTGGAAATATAATAGACTACAGGCCCATGTTGAAAAATTTATGGGTCATTTGAACCACCAGATGACCAGAGAATAAATCTCTACCTGTACTTTCGAATTCTCATCTGCACTCAGGTGGACAGCTTACAAGTGACGTCATAGTGCTGAATCTTATTATTTTATGCTCTTATATCGTTCATCTAGAACGATAGAACGATCAGGTCACCTGGTGGTTCAAATGACCCCTAAATTTTTCAACATGGGCCTGTAGTCTATCATGGATACCGGATACGGGTTTGACGCATTTGGTGCACTTCTCAACTTGTACACCATGCTCAAATGGTGAACTTAGCAACTGGTGCACTTCTCAAATGGTACACTTCGCAACTGGTGCACTTCTCAATTGGTGCACTTCACAAAATGTGCACTTTTTATGATGAGTGAAGATTTGGAAAAATTGTTTAAAAATGAAAGAATGTTTTGTTTTGCGTAGGTTATTTTCTTAAAAAATACAATCAACCTTTTAAGTAGGTACACTCTTACTTAAACAATTTTCAATGATCATATAAAAGTCACCCGAAAGTTATAAAAAAAATTGTGAGAAAGATTTACCTACTGCAAAATCATTATAATAAAATATAAATAATTTTAATTAAACTGCATAAACACTACAACATTTTTATTTTTTACAAACTTAGTTTACAAATATAAAAAAGTCCCTCGAAATCATATTTATTATCATTAAATAAGATAATAATAATTTTTAGCAAAAAGTTCATAATAAAGATATGATATAACTATTGTAATCTTTCTTACAATTTTTTTTAATACTTTCGTGTGAATTTTTATATGATCATCGAAAATTGTTTAAGTAAGAGTGTACCTACTTAAAAGGTTGATTGTATTTTTTAAGAAAATAACCTACGCAAAACAAAAGATTCTTTCATTTTTAAACAATTTTTCCAAATCTCCACTCATCATAAAAAGTGCGCATTTTGCGAAGTGCACCAATTGAGAAGTGCACCAGTTGCGAAGTGTACCATTTGAGAAGTGCACCAGTTGCTAAGTTCACCATTTGAGCATGGTGTACAAGTTGAGAAGTGCACCAAATGCGTCAAACCCATGGATGGGTATGGATACTTGCGAGTATTTTAATTTTTTTCTAACTCTCTTTCTATCATACTTTTTTTCAGTGAGCATTTTTATGGGTGGATTTGCGAATGGCATCAGAAGTAATTGTAAGTCATTTTGAATATTTTGTCAATAGAAATATATTTAATTCCCTTTCACGAACTTCGTTGTAACATTAAGAATTCAGAAAACATCAGCTTTATATTTTTCGACTTAAGTATTTTAATGCTATCAATATTGAGATTTTTTAACAAATGTAGTTAGACATTTCAATTAATTTAAAATTATTATTGAAGTGAAACTTCTTTATCGGGGTTGGAAAAAAATTTAGTGTAACATTTTTTCGTTACGCGTGACATTTTTCCGACGCGCCATCTTTTTCATATCCCTACCACGCGTGATTCGACGTATTTCTGTAAAGTTGCATATAGTTTGCATATAGTAAATTATTTTTTGAAAAATAAGGTCATAAAGAAGTTTCACTTCTTACGTGTGTACACTAGTAAACGCACACATTTTTTTCTTTACAGTGGGAATAACTATTTCATACGGCATCTTGAAGACTTGTCATCCAATTCTCATCAAAAATGGATATCAAGGTGAGTAGCTCTTCTCATTTTATCTCTGTTCAATTCGAAAAATACCACATCTCACTTTTTCAAACTGAACCTCAAGAAGAAATTAATCGCGTAAATCTTTATACTTAAGTGTTTAGGAATAATAGTTTTTTCAAACAGCCAGCGATTCCGCATGTTGCTTCTACTAAGAAGAATGAAGAAGAAACTCGATACATTTACATTACATACTCTTTTAAGTTTCTCTAAAATTCATTCATTTTAAAAATTAAGTCCCATGTCCTCTAGTCGGGTAAGGGGCAGATGCATTATACATCTGTTTCACTGATTGATTTTCATTAGGGACAAGTAGGTGATCAGCCTTCTGTGTCCTACCAGACCGAGACATGTTTTTTTTCTTCGTCTCCACCGAATCGGGAATCGAACCCAGGACCCCTCGGTGCTACGCTCACGTGTCAACCACTGTACCAAGGAGGCGGTCAAATCTGAATACTAAAAATTAAGGAACAAGTAAAAATCATTTCCTCTGTAAATCCTGTTTAAATCTTGTAGTTGTCTTAATTCCACATTTCAATATTACATGTAGTAGGAAATCCTTAAACAATACATTTTTAAACCTCCCTTAATTATTACAGGAGTTCTCACTCATTACAAAGATGTAAAAACAACAATCAAATCATGCAACGGCAACCCTG
>CAJQZM010041792.1:0-35693 GCA_907164665.1 Colias nastes | reverse complement strand
ATCTGTGGATGTGTCACCCGCTACTATCGATCCCCCTCAATACCCTCCACAGATCTAGTACCACTAGATTCAGAACATGCGTGGCCACCTCAGTGCATTTCGCTCTATCTTCGAGTGTTGCCATTTTATAAACTTTCCTGCATTTTAGGGAAAATTTTCATTAAAAATACGTCCTCAAATTCACTCTTACATTAATTATTTATTACAATTCAGTGTAATAAATAAATAATGTTAGGTGAATTTGAGGACGTATTTTTAATGAAAATTTACCTTTGTAGTTTTTATATACATAATATACATTCGAGAAGGGAAGACCACAAATAAAGGAATATTAAATTCAGATACAGTTTCAATGTGTTTTATTATCATAGGTTATTTTACACATGTATAAATTTCTGTGCTAAGGGCCGATTACAAATATTGGAACATAAAAATCAAGTAGGTACAAAATCTACGTAGCCCGATGTCGAATGTTTTTCGTACGTAAATGTACGCTTTTGGGCTTATGAAATTTAGACATAAGGAAAAGTTGCGTAATTGGCTTGAATATCGTTTCCTTGAGTTTTAGAAAATCTTTATTTACGTTTTCGATGCTGCGGAGAACTTCTGTTTCTTCCATATTTATAAGCATTTAACAAGCAATTTCTTAAGACGATTAGCTGATATCTGTTTTTGCTTCTGCAACTGAAAAAATAAATTTTAGAATATAAAATATTTTTTGTGTCAAGGCCATTATATTAATTATTTTAATACCAATGTATTGGTATCAAAGTATAACATTAATATACATATATAGCAAATATTTAGAAATAAAAATACTTCAATATATTAAATTTGAAACTATGGCATCAAAACAACTCTGCTTTTAGAAATAAAAACATTTTTAAAGAGAAATGCTAACAATTAATGGCAAATAAAATGGAATTAATGCTTAATTTACTCCGGTTATAAATTTTTATCCATTATTAACTTTGTATTACCAAATAACTTGTTATTTTTATTAATAAAGATGTATTTTTTTAGTACAAACCAGTTTTCGAGTTTTAGCACCTGGGGACACATTTTAATCATTTGATTTCTGTCTATTCCTTTTAACTCCTCTATAGCTCGTTGATGGTATTGGAATTTGGATCATCATTTTGTGTTGCCGATACTGACTGCACAGATTCAAACTAAAAAATATAAATTCTTAGATTTATATTTTACTTTTATTTTACTAGAGAGTTAATGTAAATAAATTTGGAAAATCCAAAAGTGCACGCCTCATAATCTCATCCTTTACAATAAAATTGATTATTTATAAAGGTGTACATATCACTACATAGTATAAAATAAAGTCGCTTTCTCTGTCCCTATGTCCCTTTGTAGTTTGTACGCTTAAATCTTTGAAACTACGCAACGGATTTTGATGCGGTTTTTTTTAATAGATAGAGTGATTCAAGAGGAAGGTTTATATGTATAATAACATCCATTAAATAGTGGAGAAGTACTGTTATTTTTGAGGTTTCTAATGTGATGTCGTAAATAATTACATTTTTTTCCGCTTACATTGCAAACGCAGGCTGAACCCTACGAGTTTTATCAAAATAATGTACTAAGTATTGTACACATTGAAAAGGTCTACAGAAAAGTCCGTGATGGTATATGTCTATCTCATAAGGATAACCCACAATAACTTTTTTTTGTCATTTACTTTTTACGACAAATAATGGCTAATTTTCGAAGCGATTTTAACCAATACAGCATTAATCCTTAACCAATTAAATACCTTGAATACATTGTTCATTTAATATAGATCTATATGGCCCTTTACACCGTATGATTTAAGTGAATATTTTCGAAGATATTACAGATTTAAAAATTGCGGGACGTAGCGTTTGCGGCGGTACCGGCCGGCCGCCATTGCACCCGTGCGAAGCCGGGGCGGGTCGCTAGTAATATATAAGTATGTAGATACACTTGTTCTCATGTGCCAATGCTCTTGTACTGTCTCAAGATCTTTCAAGGTGTCACTACTGTTAAATTAGATGGTAATTTAAATTGAAAATTAACAGGCTCGATAGAGCCTGGCGCCAAGTACCGTTCAACACATGTGCGTAGCACGTGTGCGCCAGCTCTTCGAGTCTCTATACCGTAATCAGAACGGTATTTTGAGGTTGTAAAATTTATTTTTTTCCCAAAAATTTTTTTTCACTCAAATATCAATTTATGTCAAAATATACACTTAAATAAAGTATATCCATCGTTACTGACCAATTTTTATAATATTTTTATAATAAACTCTATTTTTAATTAATATTATTTATTAGCTCAAACTATAGTACCCCCGATTTTTAGATCTTGGCTTTTTTTCATGTAAAAAGCGGACGGGCACAGACTATAAAAAAAAAAATATGATCACATATAGTTATCTCAGAAGTAGATAGGATACTACAGTTTAAAAAAAATTTACGACGCGGCTTCCGCTTTTACACACGAGAGTGCGGTGTCTTTCATTTACATAAACTATAGGATCTGAATAGTAAATATATCCACCTTTGCATGCCAGCGCCCCCAGTGTCCTTTTTCATAGATCTGTGTCGGTATGTTGTCGGTATTGTCATAGTTAAGGGGAAATTCATAATTAAGGGGAAATATATCTGTTGGCAGAACTGGAAATAGGGAGGGGTTTGAATATTCGTTGTGTGCGCGATGACAGCGCCCCTAGTGGCCGCAACTATTCAGGACTTGTCATCTGTCAAATCATGTCAACTAGATGATAAGATATTTTTGTGATATTGATTTTCGACTAGTTTTTCAACGAAATTGAAAAAAATAGTGTAAAAAATGAGTGTGTATATAATGTAAATCGCTAGGTATAATACCTAGCGATTTTCTTCCTCGTGAAAAATATGGATATTATAATACGTACGGGATTTGAATCGATTAAGCATAAAATACATTTCCAACCTCAAACTAAGCAAAAAGGGAAAAAATTAGTATTAGCACAGCATGTGAGAGAAGTGAGTGAGTGAGAGAAGCTTAGAACTGTGCTTAGAACGAACGGGAAAAGCTACACGTAAGCGTGATTTCACAGGAAAAAATATTTTCAATTGCTCTAATGTTAAGTAATTTTAATTTTTAGTAGATGTTTTTTTTTATTTCATTCCAAATTATTTCTACTTAATGTTATTTCATTTTTAAAGAATACGAATTTATAAATAAAACGATATTGATTTAATAATAAGAAACTTTGTTTTGAATTACAAAAAATGTGTTTTATTTACGATTACTATTATTTATAACAAAAATTGAGGGCTGTAAATTGACTAATACACAACATACATGTACAATATTATCGATACAATCAAATAAATTGTGAGGAATTTTATCTAAAATTCGATAAACTCTCAGTCTTTGCATAATTATTTCCACATGGATTCTAACTCGAGCAATATCATATTATGTTTGTTGGGTTTCTTCTTTAGTAGTTTCTTGGTTCTCTTCACAGCAGCTATCCATTTTTGTCTTTGCTGTAATGTCCACTTTGATGTTGGAAACGAATAAAACTTGCACGAAGTGTTCTTCCCATTGTTTTTACAATTTACGACACAGCATGTACTATAATATAAAATTATAAAGGAAGTTATGAAAATAAAGCAATTTGACACATGACAGCCCAGAATTAATTCACATTTCTACCACGTCGTGCGCTACGATCGATTTGCCGTTCCCCACCACCCACTTCGCACATAGCCAATACGGTTGAGGTGAAATGAATATACCCGTGAATACTGCAAGACATATGTAAACAAACATGAAGGATTAATAAATATATCCTAATTATATGATTCTAAAGTTAGCCAACATCTAATAATTTTTGAATTTTTTTTTTAAAACAAAAAATCACTAAAAAATTTTTTTTTTTCATAATTGCACATGAAAGTTTTTTTATTTTCTACATGTTCAATTTTATAAAATAATTTTTTTTTAATAATTATTTAATAATTATTATTTTTGTTTATTTAATAACAATTAAACCACATCGAATCAGACCCTGAAAAATGAAAGGGTTCTATTCCTGAGCATACTCAAGCGTAAGAGAAAAAAAAAGACTCGATTAGTAAAGTATTTCGGTCGCTATCGTGTTAACAAGAAAATCCTCCGCACATACAGACACACGGACGTCCAAGACAGAACTTTTTTAAACTGTTTTTTAACTAGTTTAAATAACAAAAATGACATCAAAAATATCATGAATGTTAAAAATAGTGTTTTTTCTTAATATGTGTGTGTATGTATTATCTTACAAGTGCAATGTATGATACATAAAGACATTTTAAGTTTGAAAAATCAGATGTTTTGCGCGAAGTGACAGTAGTACCCACCTCAACGCTTCGCTTATGAGGCGTGCAAAAGCAATTTAATATGTAACAAAGTTTAATAAACGCATATGAAAATAATCTATCTTAGGGTTATAGGGAAATCTAACAATGGAATTTGATTGTGATTTAAAATCAACTTCTTAAAATGTAGATAAGTAATTACATTCATGCTGATTGTTGGCGTAGCATTTGACTCAAGGAGAGATTATTTAGGTTTGCAAACAAAAAAATTGCGTTAAAATTCTTTGAACATATTCTCGCTTTTTAGATGGTACCCAATTTTACCGACTAGCATCAATCCATATATACAAATGCCATTATACGTTGGAAAACTATGGGACAAACATTTTTTTGCAATTTTGTGGACTTTTTTTCCCATTTGCAGGCAACATTGTGATTGAGGTTATCTTACACTTAAAAGCTAAAATTACCACGAAATATTAACAATAAGAATGATCAGTTGATAGGAAACAGTCAATTATAATGATTCTGATATTATGTATCTTTATTTAATTGTTTACTTACGAATGAAATGAAATTCCATCGGCGTTTGTTTCCGTGCGGCTGTTATAGCCTAATACGCTGCAACCACCCATAATTATTATAAACACTCAGTACACGTAGTACATTCAGAACACTTTTATAATTAACTTCCAAATGTATTTATCACCAAAAAGAACATTAGACACAAGAAAACTAATTAAATATCAGATCTGCTTTGTTTGTTTGGCCCAGGTTTGACAGGGGCCAAACAAAAAAGTGGCCACGCAGATAAGGACAAAAAAAACGTATCTACATCCCCTTCACTCACATAATGTAAGCGTAGCTATCTATCTCTTTTCACCATAGCATTGCATATCTACTGGTACCTACTAAATCTATGATACCCTCGTAAACACGCTTGATGGGGGGGGGAGCCATTTCGAACATTTTGTATGAAGTTTCCTTACTGTATGTATCTGTATATTGTGACATTGCTCTATTCTTTATTATACGAGTATTGATGTTTGTAACATTTAGATTCTTAGTAGTTCAATGTAATGTTCTAAATTTTAGAACATTACATTGAATTACTTTAAAGTGAAAGCGTGAAAAATAGTTAAAAATATCTAAATTATAGATGATTAAATGTTTGAACATTTCAGTCTCATAAATGTTCAATCTCGGCAAACTTTGGCATCAAGTTTTCTTTCAAAGGTTAGTCCATAATTAATTACTCAAGGCTTATTTGAAGATGAACCGTATCCCGTGAAAACAAACTTGATGGCATTTAAAATTCGTTAGAAACAAGTAATTATTACGTCTGAGATTTGTAATTAGATTTAATTAAACGTTTCTAAACATCCTTATTGCGTAATGTTTTGAATTTATAAAATATGAGATATAATTTTATATAATAGTCGTAATTTTCAGCAAGTTATGTAATTTATTATTTCTTTTTAAATTAGGAATTGTAACGGATGAATTCCACGAATGTGTGTATTTATAAAAGCCGCGGTATACTTTGTATGACGTTGTCCTGAGGCATTTATTTTCATGCGTATATTATGACGTGACATACCTTCACAATTTATATTCATTCATATTATATTATGTCAGTACTCAGTACCATTAACATTATAATGTTTTGTAAATTTTCGAAAAAATAGTTTTTAATTCGCTTATTTTTTATTTTTGTATCCAAGATTTTCGTTATATCAATAAATAGCGTTATTTATGCCTACATTTTGGTCAAAACACATGAAAGCATATAGTCAAGTATGTAAACACAACCATCTAGTAGGTATATCATTAGCATTTACGTAATTATGAACGCTTGAGATAGCACACATTATATGCATGTCGTTGCCATATCGTAGATTTGCTCATTTCATGAAATGGCCAATTTAGTTTGGCCAGATCGTTAAATCGTCAACGTTTTACGATTTGGTCATCCACATTTGACCAGATCGTCGATCTGGCCAAACGTGGATGGCTATTTCACGAAATGCGACCATTTTTGTTTCTTTTTTAAAAAGCGATTCGCTTCTGGCACTCGCCGGCCGCTGCCGCGGCACGCTCGCTTTGCTCGCTCGGCTCGTGCGTTGTTTATTAAAGTCTAACCTAACCTAACCTAACTGTTTTCTATTGAAAAAACATTCACTTCTGGTATTCGCCGGCGCTACTGCGGCACTAACTTAAATGACAATAAACAAGTTCTTAAAATATTCCGAATTGTTTAATGTTTTATGGACTCTCTAAGATATTTTATACGATCTGGCCAAATGTCGATGACCAAATCGTAGAACGTTGACGATTTAACGATCTGGCAAACTATGTTGGCCATTTCATGAAATGAGCAAATCTACGATATGGCCACGACATGCACATACTTCAGATTCTGGGATTGTTGTCTTTTTTGGCCTTTGCATGAATATGTTAATGATAGTGTGGAACTAATAAACAAAATTTGAATATAGGTACCTACGTAACAATACGTATATATTCAATTGAACCCGTCGATAAAACTTTAATTTCAATATTAACTCTTTAAGTATCTAATTGTATAGCAAAGTGAAGAAATAAGTACCTTACTAGTTATTACCAAGAAATTTTGTTTGTTTATATTTATATAATATACTCGTACAATGATAATGTTTTTCCCTTTACGGTTATTATTAACAATAAAGTCACAATTCTTGTTATAAACAAACACATTTAAGAACGTATTCACTGCGATGTACGTTGCAAGTACCGTTATAATGCCCGCGGCGAGGTCTTACTGCGGTCTAAGTTATAAGAAAATTAATTCTAAGATGTAATATCACAAGATTGACATGGAACGGCCGCGGCACTGACTTTGAAATTACTCATCTTACCGGCTCTTATTTGAGTTTTTGTCCAGTGCATCTGGTCGGTTGTCTGAGCATCATTATGCATATTATAAACCAACCTATTATTATGAAATGTAATAAAAGCATATACATATATTTTGATTATTAGACAACAACAAACCTATTCAATTGAGTATTTGAATAAAAAATTTTTTTGTGCTAAATGGAAAGATTATATTTGACAGTAGAGTGACTACTTACTTATAGAAAGGGCCAAAAGTTTTTAAATGGGAAATTTTACCTTATGTCCACTGTGTCCACACATACTTAATTTAAAATACATAAGTAAGTATATCTTTTTAAAATGGAAATGAAATTTTTAGAATGTACCTATATAGTATATATGTTTTGGTATGTATTTTATCACTCAGGTTATTTGATCACCCCTTTCCAGATTACAGATAAACATGTATGATAAGTGTATACAAATTTGAACTACTTTTACCTACATAAAATATATTGTCGCCTTGTGTTTACAAATTAATAACCTCTAACAAATTATAATCGTTAATGCATACAAAGGTATGTTACCTGAGCAAGTTGCATGGAAGCCATAGAGGTGAATGTGATATTATGTGTAATTTTCATCGGAAACGCCAAGTTCACGGTGTGGCGCTCCAATACCAGCGACCCGTGTTATATGGACATCGCTTCCGTTTTAAAGTAATAATAAAAAGTAATAATAGAATAGATGTATTTCATAATTTGTCTGAATCCTATATCTATACAGTTTTACAGGGGTTGTATGTCTAATTTAGGCAGCATTTATAACTAGTCATTTTATGGGTTCATGGACGATCGCGATGTAGCAAGGGAAAGTTGGAAATTAAATATTTTTTTCAATATATCTCAATTTCACGGCTCGTATCGTTTTATTTAATGTCACAAAGGTAATAAAATTGAGAGAGATAAAGATACTATTATTTAAATATGTACGTACATATTTATTAAAATATTGATAATTAATTACCGGACATGTAAGGAATAAGCAGGATTTACCTTGTATATCACTATCACTACATATTATAAAACAAAGTCGCTTTCTCTGTCCCTATGTCCCTATGTATGCTTAAATCTTAATTAAAACTACGCAACGGATTTTGATGCGGTTTTTTTTAATAGAACGAGTGATTCAAGAGGAAGGTTTTAGTATATAATTTATTAGGTTTTAAACAAAGCGGGCAAAGCCGCGGGCGGTAAGCTAGTTTATAATATTCCCTCAACAAATTTATAATACATTTAATATAATTTCGTTATTAATATAAATACAACCAAATAAAACCTGGGAGTTAATCTGATTATTGTATTGAAATTTCCATTTCCAATTTAAAACAAATTTGTGGATGATAGACACTGGTCCCATTCAATTATTCCTGCGATGTACATTGTATATCATGAAATGGGATAAATATTTCTATACATATTTATCCCTACATAGTTGTATCCCGTATGTAGTTATTATTAGCTGTATCTTGCTCTATATTATAGTAAATTTGAAGTCATTCATTGTTTTTTTTAATGATATATTTTGTAATCGTTGCTGGAATCATATTATTATTCTTTCTGTATGTACGTACCGACTTCTTAATGCTCTGTAATATATTAAAATGCGTATAAGATTAAAAGAGGGCCTTGAAAAGTATTTTCTTAGGTTTATACAACTCACAATGATCTTATAACTGCGGTAATATGCGTTTACCTTGCATGTTCTCTTTTTTAATTTATTTAGATAAGTATATCTATAAATAACTACTTAATATATATGTTCACTTATTTCTATCCGATAAGGTTAAAAGACATGTAAATTTAAAGATTCTTCCTAGAAGGCTGTGTTTTTCATAATGTTTGATTTTAATCCCTTCCTGGATTCCTTCAGA
Organism: Colias nastes; assembly: GCA_907164665.1. Taxonomy (NCBI): domain Eukaryota; kingdom Metazoa; phylum Arthropoda; class Insecta; order Lepidoptera; family Pieridae; genus Colias; species Colias nastes. Next base: position 26,579 of record CAJQZM010041792.1, on the reverse strand, counting down.
ATAGATAAGCATGGCTTGATAACGTATCTATCGACCTGAATAGGTTGCATAACTGATAACGAATAACCAGTTAAATTCTATTGCACATTACGTTAATTATTTGTAGATTAGATCCATTGAAGTATCAAGATAGCTCTTATTTTTAATTAAACCTTTCATTGTTGCTTGCATAAGCGGCAAGCTTAGTGAGGCAGTCGGCAGATATCACGCAGATATAAAGCAAGCTCACTATAACTATATAGATAATAGATAGATTCATTATCTCATTCGCGTGTTAGTTGTCAATTAAATATATATATGTATACGTTATATAACAAAACAAACTGTTTAAGCTAACAGTACCTATTTACATATATTTTTTCTCGTTAAATATCTATATCTACTACATATATAAAAACTAGTGGTCCGCCCCGGCTTCGCCCGTGGTACCTACATGTTTAAACTATCCTATCTCTCAAGTTGGATCGAACTGCACATGGTGTGCGAATTTTATTATAATCGGTTAAGTGGTTTAGGAGTCCATTGAGGACAAACATTGTGACACGAGATTTATATATATTAAGATAAGTCGGGTTTTCCTTCCTGACGCTATAACTCCATAACGCACGAACCGATTTCCACGGTTTTACATTCGTTGGAAAGGTCTCTGGCTCCGTGAGGTTTATAGCAAAGAAAAGGTGTCTCTGGTGGCGAAACGGAGTTCGCCCGGTTTGCTAGTATATAGTAAATGTTAATACAATGATAATGTTTTTGTTGATACACGTGTAGGTTTATGAAAAACAAGTTTATTGAATTTTTCGTTCTTATAGAAAAACTAAGTATCTAGGTATTCAAAAAGACGCGACATGCAAAGAGCAACTTGAATTCATCGCGTTTTGCTAAAACTAGGTGTGTATAGGTACGAGGTTGGTATGTGTAGTCTATAGCTTTACATAACGCTTCATTCAGCCCGTGAGAAACAAACAAGAATTAACCGCCATTGTATTAGTTACAAATAAGAGTAAAATCTATTCGATACGCTCGGTACGTTTGTGTAAAAGTGGTTTCCTTTGAATGTAACTCGTTTGTGCGGTTCGATGCCTCTATGGCTTATTCGGCTATTGAACCTAACCGCATTGTCCCCAGCTCCCACGCCACGGCAGGCCATATCACTGCACATCTCTCCGATATTACATACTTTCGTGGATTAATGAAGAGCAACTCCACCTGCATTGTTATGGTGTATTGATGTGAAAGCTCGGCTCGAAATTCACTCGCGTAAAAATTTTGTTACATTGTAGTGTACCTATGTACCAATATGTAAAGTAATGTTGAATAATAATGTGATAATGATGGATCACAAACTTTGTTCCTAAAAGTTACTGCTTTCAATCACAATTGTTTCAACTCTGATATTGTTTCGAAATAGTAGGTACAAGTCAATAAAAGTTTTTCATAACTATTGCCCTAAAAATAACGTCAAATTGTTTTCCATGGCATTTGCTGTGATATTGTTGGTAAGATTTAGCCATTTCAGCAATTTATCATCCTGTCCCATCACGTAATATGCCAGACAGTGAGATCACGTTTTGAACCGGTTTAGTATTATTATTCAAAAGAATGGTTAAATGTTTAGGTTGTAAATTTGCGCTATAGGGAGATGACTATAAATTAAAAGTCGTTTATGAAAAATATGTACATGCATGTACGTTCAAGTGAAAAATTATTCAACATTAATTTACTTTACCAATATATATTTATAAATAATGTATTATTTTAGCACATTTTAGTTAACCTGACCTGTGTTATTGATCTAAAGCCCGTCAAAACAATCCTTATAACTTTCGACAAATAACAAGTTGTTGGGGAACTTGTTGAGAGGTAACAGATACCTACATTGAATTAGGATGCGGTACATGATGCCTAAACTTTTATTCGTGAGGGCAAAACCTTTAACATAATATAATATATTATATTAATAAAGGTTTGCTTAAGTAAAATGCAGCTGACAGTTTGATGATTCTCAACGCATGGCTCGTACGGTTTTATGAGCTATAAAGGCTTTGCTAATGTCTACACTTGCGAGACTTAATATTCCTCTAAAATGTACTAAAATATATTGTGCACAGAAGCTCAAAGAGCAAATTGAATATAATAACTTATAAGGTAAGGTAAGGTACATACATATTTTACATAATCTATATTGCCATCATGTGCCATGAAAATGAGTTTGAGATAGCTCAAATTCAATTGTTTGTTTTTTAAGTTCTGCAACAAAGAGCATTTTAAAATATTGCGTAATTTCGCACACTTATTCTATTCGAAACACTTTATGTAACATTATCCATGTCTGAACTTTTGAACAATAGCGTCTGACCTGCATAAAGTATACTTATAAAATAACAGTTCGAGAATTCGAGAGCCTTTGCATCCTCCTCTGCAATAACTAGGCGGATTTTATTGGTACTCGTTTGTGTACATAGGTACTATGTATAGTTTGTCTTTATTTTTTATTTATATGTGATAATTTTCTTCTTGGGTTGTTTAATGATAAGAAATATTCCTCAGCAACTCTATCAGTTTAGATGTAGGTATTCAGGCATCTTGAAATAAACGGTATTACAATCTCATTCAGCCTGTCACGGGTATAATAAAGCTGAATTATATGAAGTTGAATAGCGAGTGGTAATCGGCGTATAGCCGCGGTTTGCGTCATTACGTAAGCACTGTATCGCTCATGTGTATTAAAAGTTTGCGAATAGCATAGTTTGATTGTGTCCTGCTGTTCGCGACCGTCGCCGTCGTCCATTATCGTGGGCGGCGGGTCGGCACAGTCCACTTGCGACGCTTTGTACTTCGCACAACTCAATAATGCTCTAATGGGATTCCAGTTGGAATGGAGTAAGCCAGCCGCGACCGCCCGACCCAGACTAAATAACTTTTATTTTAATTTTCTTTTATTTCCCTTTTCGCCGAGCTTCCATTGTTTGTAGATATCGTAAACAAAGCATCGCAATAACATTGCTGTGTGAACGTAGACGGCTGTTTGTGTTCGTACTTAGATTGTGGGATTTTGGTTAAGTACCTTATTTACGGTGGACGTTATTTTTTATGCTTTTGTTTTATATTTATGTTTACAAAACACGTTTGTAAATTATAATAATAACGTCTATAAGTAAATTATTTTTAATAACAAACGTCCGACATATCTTTTAGAGATGTGGAAAAATTCGTAGTTATAATTACATTTCAATTGTTTTTTTAAGTACGGTAGTCAAAATGCACAAGTTATACAAATTGGGGACCTCACTTAGTATTAATTTCCCTCTGGTTTCCCACATAGGTCCCGGTCGTTCAGCGCTCGTGGCGGATATTGCGTCCCCGACTTGCACGCTGAGATTGTCAATCATCGAACAAACATCCCGCGTCCTTATTGCCTTGTTATACTATAAACAGGAAACGCAGAGCAACTGTTACTACATTGAACTGCATCCCTGCTTTTTGCACTTTTTTTCTGTCATGAAGTGTCCTTTGAAATTAATGCTATTGATGAAGCATTTATTTTAATGTTCAGTAATAATAAATTTTATATTTACACGCCTTTTCAGATTTCTGTTTTTTTTTAAAACCTAACTCTCATCGAGTTAGGTTTAAAATAAAAACAGAAAACGTAACGTTACTGTAACGTTACTTAGTAAAAGGTTTTAAATATTCAACACGTCAGACCGGTTTTATAGGACGTGGTTATGTGAGGCAACTTTATAAATTAGGTATACACAGTACATTATATTATATTATGTACTTTACTGAGGTGTGTACTACATATCGGTTGGACCATAATCAAGTCTGTTTACGCTCCATTCGTACGTAATGTCTATAACTTTGAAGTTTGAGAAACCTTAAATAAGATGTTGTTTTCTATATATTATATATTAAATATTAATATATCTCAATAAAGTATACCTTGAGCTTCAAATTGCTTTTTCAGTCTCAGTTTTTCTAAGTCCTATAAATTCAAGATTTGATTAATTATAAAGTAATATTCAAATTAAAGTGACCTACTTTGCTACAATTGGTTTCATCATCGCATCTCCGTCAGACATTTGCGCCAATCACTTTTCGCTTGAATGAGCTTAATTACACTTTATGATGTCATTAAAATTTGCTCATTACCGATGTCTTTAGAAAAGGGATCGTAATGAATTTCAAACGAGCAAAGAATGTATGCTTCCTGATATTCAAAAAGAGAGAGCGGAAGTTTCAATGAACGTTTTAGATCGCTTCAAAGACGTTGGTGCGCGCCGCGCCATTGCCGCAGGCTTCCTACATCTCTGAATAGCCATTCACCCTTCACATAACACCTTGGCCACGGACACCGGCGGCGCGACCGACGGCGCGACGGGCGGCGCGGCAATTCGCGCGGCGCGGTAAGCACGCCACGGGCAGTTGCGTTCGCCGCCGCGACCAGTGTAGACGAGGAGACGAGATGGCTTTATCAAAGTTAGCTCGACGTTGTTTGGAGAGTAGCAGCTTTTTTGCTCAAGATTTAATGTTTGGAAGATATAGTGGAGTACACGAATTAAATAGAAATCGTGTTACAGACGGAGAATTCCACCAAAAATATGAAAAATATAGGCATGATGAAAAATTATGTTGCGGGTGGCTAGACTTCCAAATAGCTGGTCTAGCTAGAATTTCTGCAATAAAAGCTTCCGTCTCCATTTTCGCGAAAAAAAAACAAACTATTTTAAATTAAGTTCGCTCCGGCAGTAGTCGCCGCGTCTGCCGCTCGACTCCGTGGCCTGCGCCGTAATAACTCATACATTTGTTTCGATCGCTAGTCGTGCCGCGCGATTCGCTCGGGGAAATTCGCCGGTCGTCTCGCTGGTCGCCGCTGCGCGTGGCATGCCCAGTACATTTCCATACATTTGATTCATTCGCAAGTCGCGCCGCCGGTCGCGCCGCGCGAATTTTCGCTATAGCGAATTGTCCGTGGCCAGCACGTAAACATAGTGATGCACTTAAATACACACTCTTAGTAACCGGCATACCTTTCCTGAAATAGCCCACACTTGTTAAACGCTTACATTTCTACGTGTTCAGTTTAAAAATGACTTACATAAATAAACTAGCTATGCTAAACATTCTCCAGGTGAAATAAACATTTCATATAATCGAACTTATCTTTAATAACGCGTTACGTAAATATTTTTCGAGTACATAGGTAGTCGCTAAGCGAAGTTTTATCGGTACGGTGAATCGTGAAATTAACATGGTCAGGAAATGCCGGAGGGCGTTTAAACTTCGACCTAGTTAGTGTACATTGCGATCAATGTACACTGTACAGTGTACACCACGGTAACGGAAGTTGTATGGAATTTGCAATGAATCCATATATCATGGGAGGCGGGAATGCAGCTTGACAAAATGAGTGATGACAACACAGCAGACGGAATGCTCGTTTGCGAAACCGGAAACCAGAGCGCACTACCGTTACCATCGCGAAATTAGAAAACAAGTTGAGCCTAAACATTACAAATGATCCTATTAAACATTGCTTTTATAAATATTTAATACATGAATGATGAGATGTTAAATGTTTTGACTGTAATAAATTATGAGAACAGTAGTGTTAAATCTTATAATGATGGAGATTCTTTTTCACGCACAAGAATTGAAAATAAATAAAGCTTTGCTTGCGATTATTCTTTATCCGTTACAATATGCACTGGCCTTATCGCTGCATAGTTTCCTGACTAACCTGCATATTATTCTATCTGTACCTGCCGTATATATAGCCGAGTTACAGTTATGAATTGTTTGTATTTACAACGGTAAATGCGCAGAAATAACCTGGATTTACGGTATTTTTGTTTGCTATACCTACATTACTTCTAGTTCGATTTTAATATAATTTTTGCAACCATTTTCGTACGTTTTTATTAAAGTGAAACTTTTATTACATCGTCTCAAACTTTTTGGTCTGTGTAGCGCATGTCGCGTGACGGTCGGCTGCCGAGTAGGTATAAACTGCAGTGTTCGGAACCGTACGATAATTATCGTACAAATACGATAATTTTGTGCCTAAGTTTCACTTTTACCGTGGTTTCATAAAACCACACAACATTTTTTTCAAAATAAATCAGTTACGATTCCGTGCTGTTGAACATTATGAGTGGTTATTGTGGTTATCATTTTTAGACATTTTGTTGTTATCCGAAACTTGCTCAGGTATTGAGTTATAGATGTGGAAGATTGGGTTAAGGATTTAGAGCTTCAATTCTGTCTGACCCTTTAAGCATTCTTTAATTCAACATCTACTGTGAAAGTATTGTGACTTCCTAATGCAATTCGTATCGAAGTGTGACACTAATACCAAAGTTACTCGATCACAAATTCTACTATTGAACCGGCAGAACCGGTAGAGTATAGGAAATAGGATTGTTTAATAAAATATATTTACCGTATGATTGTTTTGTATTTGCTTTAATAAAAAGTGACGAAATCTTAACGAGAAGATTAACGCCTGCGAATCGACGGATGATAAATATTTACGATTTCTTTACTTGAGCAATAAAACATTAATGTGTATCAAAGTGACGCGGGGCACGTTCGTTTAATAGTTTTATTTTTATCTTTCACTTCATTCAATTGAAGCCAATGATTGTTATGGCAACGAAAATTATTTTTATCAAGGCTTCAGATTTTTTATTTGTGACGTTGCTGATGTATCTGACGGAAGATTGGCATTTAAATTATACATTTCATTCATTGTTTCGTTTAATTTAATGATATGACATTACTTTTAGCTTATCGTATAGGAGGTAGCAACGTTGACAAGTGAGCACTGAGCATATTAGTATAGTTGGTTCTTTGATATGCTGTTCCTCTTGCTATTTCGGTTAGAGTCCGGGCTGTCTGGCTGGTCGCAGTGGTTGCGTTTATTAGTGCGCATCTTATCTGCACAGGAAAATATCCTTAATTTAAAGTCATTTTTTAACGCGTAATTTTTAATCTTTTGCCTTTAGATAGATCCATCAGACATACATTTTTTATTGCAAGACGTTTTTTTCGTTGTTAAATAGGTGCCAGACGCAATTTTTTATTTAAATTAATTAAAATGTCATCGAAATAAGTGAAATTCTATCAAGATGAGTCCCCGTGAAGGATAAGTAATCACTGTGTAACTTATACTATATATAATATTCATTTTACTATTTACAATTTTTTTGCAACAATCTACCATGGTGCCTTCTTTTCCCAACGAACCTCAAATAGGACGTTAATGTAAACTTGATAAAAACCAGATATCATCAAGAAATTAAAGACTTTTTAACGGATTTTAAACGCGTTTTATTCATTATATTATATTCCCGAGTCTTTAATTTCTAAATGTATAATACTCGCGTAAAATCAAACACTAGAAAATACAAATATCATCAAATTCATATTTATACCCAAAAGTGTAATAAATATGAAACCATCTATTAAAAATATTAGTTTACTAATTATTCAATATAAGTATTAAAAAAGGATAATGTAATATAAATAATAAAGTTATTACTTACCTTTTAAGCGGACTCATCTTGATAGAATTTCACTTATTTCGATGACATTTTAATTTTTAATTATTTTAATAAAAAATTGCGTCTGGCACCTATTTAACAACGAAAAAAACGTCTTGCAATAAAAAATTTATGTCTGATGGATCTATCTAAAGGCAAAAGATTAAAAATTACGCGTTAAAAAATGACTTTAAATTAAGGATATTTTCCTGTGCAGATAAGATGCGCACTAATAAACGCAACCACTGCGGCCAGCCAGACAGCCCGGACTCTAACCGAAATAGCAAGAGAAACAGTATATCAAAAACCCAACTATACTAAAATGACTTTTTTTTTAACGTTGCTAGCTCCCGTACGATTACTTTTTTCAATGTTATAATTCAATAATTTATAACATTAGTGTGGATGACTTATCATTTAAACTAAAACCCGCCTCAGAGTGAGATGAAGGAACGATAACGTACATTAATCTTTAATTAAGTGTTAGTATTCTACCACAGGTAAAGGTAACAATGGTATTGTTTAATATTAGATAACCATCGGGATATGAATGAATGTTTAGTAAATAGTCTGGCCAGACCGACCTTGGCCCAATATTCTACAATGTTTCGCTCAACATCTTTAAACATTTATTATAACAATTGTAAATTACACCGAACTGTTTACGTGTCCGTGTGCCAATTAATACCGGTATCGACCTTCGGTGGCCCTTGCAGACCATTAGATCCTGACCGCTTAAAGCTTAGGCGAATACGATCCAATTTAGCATCTCTAAGCGCGTTTAGATTGAGTTTTCAGTAAAATATTCCATTATATTTTACCATTTCAATTTTCATTTTAGATTCTTTTTCGTCAAAGAGCCTTAGAGCTTGATTTAAAATTTAAATATCTACGAAATGGCAATCTCAGTAATGGGTATACCTGTAGATGAGGAATGATAAATAATAAATACTTTTAGGATTGAGTGAAACAGGGTCCTTATTTTATGTTAATGAAAAAAAAAATGGAGATCGAGATTTTTTATTTCAATCGTACGTTTTTATGAATTTTGTAAACAACTGTGAGCTATTAAGTACGTTCCATAAAATATAGTTATTCAATAGTCGACTATAGATATTATCCAGAAACAAAGCACTCCAACCCATTTCGTAATCTCATACCAGCAGGGATTTAAAGCTCTATTCATGCTCGGAAAGTTCTAAAGGTTGTTCAATGACGCTTATGACGTCACTATTATGTCCAAAACGTTAAGCATTGTCTCCATACATGGCCCTTGAATGCTTTCCATGTTATGAAATCATCAGTCGTCGCTGACCCACTAAATAAATGAGTACATTTGCAACTAGTTCTTAAACCGTTTATAGGATGTAATACATGCAAGCGCCATGCATGTTTGTTGTCCATATGCATAAACAGACACATTCATCATCACACATACATTTGCATCACATAATAACGTGACTTAATTTTTAAGCAAGATGTCTTTTTAGATAAACGTTGAGTTATCTTTAATAATGAGTTTTCTAATATGAAGGAAGGAAAATAAGAGGATAAACAAATATAATTTTCTGATATATTCCTCGCGGAAAGTGATCACTCTTTTGTTATCATTGAGACACAAAATATGAATGTGATCAAATTAACGTTAATTATATTATATTATGTATTCTTAACTTCAATTGTTCACATGCACTTTGCTTACAGGCTTCACAATTTATAATTTACCTCACAGTTCGTAACCAACGCTTAAAACACGACGATGAATGTATTTTTAATCTGGAAAAACACACTAACAATGCAACTAAATGCTCAAACTATGTAATGACGGTGTGCGACACGAATCTCATTTGTATTATAGCGGTCGATCGCGTTGTAAACAGGAAAATGAAAATACAACCATTGTTATAGTCCCGTAATCTTTCTTCAACTCTGTAAAGCCTCCCTAACGACATTAAAACGGGCGCTTTTAGAAAATGTGATTGTTACGCCCGTGCCAAATAATTGTGGAATAAAACGACAATGTACATTCATATTATGAAGAATAATTAAAGAGAGTGGTGCACATAGAGTTCATGCAGAAAACGTTAGATGAGATTAAAAAATTCCATAACATCCTAATTTGTTAAAACTATCTAATAAAACGAATATTTCGTTCATGTTCTTTATATCTTAAAGTCATATATAGAGTAATTATTGTTTTCCGAGAAGTTAATAATAAGACGAAAGTTAATAATTCGCTTGTTAATTCCTTTATGAAATTTTATACTGTATCACGATTTTACACCTACACATTCCAGTGATCGCATTCTTGTTAAAACTAACATGCTATTCATGTTATGAAAAGAAACACTACACTTCCTTTCATTTCTCTTCATAATTTTTGACATGTAAAAATCGTTTGAAGGCGTATAGATTCTATTGAATTAGCGGCACATCTGGTTCCTTTGAGCTTTATGCTATTTATATTGTGAAGTAATTACATCTTACTTTATTCTAATTTTAGTTTTAATGTCTTATCTATACAAAATATATGCAGAGTAATACATAAATATTTATGAGATTTGAACGCACAAAGAACAACTTTGATTTTATTGCTATTCTAACTTTTGAATCTAAGTTTTCTGAAATAGCGGATTTATTTGTATTAGGTACAATTTTGATAAGACGCACTCTCTAGCGTCCACAATAGACTGTACTCCGCTATAATTCCAACCCACACCTTCCAGACATTCCCGACATACCAGAGGACATCAAGAAGCTGCGGGCGCTGCAGATCGCCGACTTCAGCAGCAACCCGATCCCGCGGCTGCCAGCCGGCTTCAGCCAGCTGCGCGCGCTCACCGTGCTCGGCCTCAACGACATGTCCCTCACCAGCTTACCGAGCGACTTCGGCAGGTGAGCATTAGTCTTAGGCCCTGCGCAGACGACAGACTATCCGTGACACACTTTTTAGTCTGTGAAAATAGAACCTATGCAATTATATGCAGTAACGCACACGACGCGCAAAAAGTCCGGCGCACAAAAAATCCGTGTAATTCGGGCAGACCGCACCGCGCCGCGGCGCGCCGCTCCGCACAAAAAGTGTGTGAAAAAAATTGAACGTTTGCTTCAACGCGCGCTAACGCAGACGGCGCACACTTTAGTCGGCAATCTGCATTTGCTAGGGGTGGACGTAACGCACGCGATCTATTATCATGGCGCCAGAGATCTATTATCTGGACCAATGCACCTCCTCATTGTTGTTTCTGAATGAGTCAAAGCAGGTCTCAAAATAAATAGCAACTCATCAAATGTAGTAACAGACATTTTATAAAATTTGAAAAAAATTGCCGGATGTTGTTTCAGAATTGAATGTTTAGTATGGAACTGTCCCTTCAGTAATCTTTCCGAAAGTATAGGATGTACCCAAAATTCTCTATTTCTTCTTCTTTTTCTGAACTTCATGTACAAAATAATACTTCGCGATCTCTGCACGATTTCCATAGCGTCTACATCCCTACAGATCTGCCGACAAAATGATGGAACATGTGCGTCGTGTGCGTTAAGTCTGTGAAAAATCCGCGACCGACTTTTTGCGCGCCATGCGGACTTTTTGTGCGCCGCAGACTCGATCGCACAAAAAGTGTGCCGTCTGCGCAGGGCCTTAAGATGAGTAGGACATCGATAAACTGCGGGCGCTCGCGCTGTAGATCGAGCGATCCAATCCCGCGGCTGCCGGTTTGGCTGAACCTATGAGAGAAAAATCTTATTGGGTCTCGGTCGATGTACCCAATATTAATATCGAAAAATTATGTTTTCGTCTAAGCACGCTTCTTGAGCATTATAGCATCTTATTGAGTCACATGTTGTGTCGTAAATAACATACCTATCACAATCATGTGAAGCCACAAGTGTATTATTTTTGCGATTTATACGAGACTTAAAGACGAATCTGGAATACCAGTTTAGATGTTTTTGAACGTATCATATTGTATAATTATTGTGTTGCTATTCGGTGCTCAATACCTCATCTATAGACATGAGAACACGCGATTCAATTTGCGCGTGAACCACCTATTCGACAAGGTCTTACTCGTAATGTAATTAACTAGACAAACAAAGTTTACCGCACTGCATGTAAGTTCATACTTTCAACATCGTGAGTTTGGAGAGGAACTATATTCATTTAATCATGACAGAGCCCATTGTAAAGCTCTACAAAGACTAATGAAAGCGAAAGTTTTGTGGAAAGTTACGGACGCGCCGCGGGCCACTCTTTGCTTAAAAGTTAGTGTACCGAACTCACGAATCGTTTTGTTATAATGGCAATATTTCATCGGTATTTTTATGAGTTACGAAACTGTTTTGTGTGATGAAGTTTTTATACGCTTACATTATGTAATATTGTTGACCATCGGTATTATTACCTACATTGCTTAAAAATAACGGTATAAAACTATTGCAAATTGATGTAACATAGATCATACGTTTCATCAATTTGCAACAATAGTTTCGTTTACGTAATTTACGTATTTCATCATCCCATTTTAAACGAGGTAAAACTAAATAATATTATTTTGATTTTTGATTATATATTTTAAACTGTTAAACAAGGTATTTAGGGTTCTATTAATAGTTCATCCCTTAAAAGTGCCAAGGTAAACTTCAAGTGGCAATCGACCTTTACTCGATTTGGTAAAACGAGTATTGTCCAAACGGCTCGGACAACATGTTTAAATTGCAATGGAATTTAGGACACTTATGACATTGTTCCAGCTATAAAATGCCCTATTCATTAAGTCTGTCAATTTAACATTTACCTTTCAATTTGAACCTTATATCTTCATTTATTAGGTTTAATTTTTGGTTTCACAAACATTAAATGGAACGCAATGTAGGTAAACTGACATGTGAAATAATAGGGCGTGCCTACTGCGAGGCTTATCAAGGTATCATGTTTTTATCTAACTTGTTACTTTAATAAATAACACTGTTATTGATAGTGAAATTATTGCCGTCCATTTGTTTAGGTGTGTAATAAAAATACTAATGTTAATGTATACCAATAAGCAGACTCTTCATTATTTAACCGTGGAAGTATTACTAACTGATAAATCTTGTATTGGAATACTGGAAATACGGTTGTAAAGTATTTGTATTTATGATAAAATCATAGAGGTTTAAAGGTTTAATCAAATCAGACTCACCATGACTAATGAGCGTCGCTGCAGCGAGACGATAAACGCATTCTTATAAGTTACGACTAACTTCGTAATTAACAACAATAATAAACCTAATTTCTTATATCCGACAAGGTTTCTTTACGACATTGTGGTGTCTTATTAATGTGATGCGCGAGAAAAGTTTTATGACCACGTTAAAATCAAAAGCAGGTCATCAAAATAATTCGGAAAAGTTGATTTTAGTTATGTTTAGAGGTCTTTTACCTTTCAAAATAAATGTTGCTTGTTAATCACAGAATTTGGAGTAAAATTATCATTATATGGTGAATCTTATTCTATATTATCCTATACCCAAATTATTTATTTAAAACAAAATAGAATAAAAAGTAAAAACACAATGGCTCTGTGTTCTCGTTATTCCATTTACATATTTTTATTTAACAGCGGTTTCATCTTAGTCATAAATTACTTTAATAAGTAGGTAACATAAACCTGAAGAACTAGTGCGGTTATAAGAACAAAAAATACTGCCTAATTCAGCTACAAATTTCCTCTAAGTTGGAAACGAAACCGTAACGGCCCGTTATAAACGGTAGTAAGTACGCGAGAGATCTTAAAATAGTTGCTTTTGAATAAAGCCTTACAACCGTGTCGTGAGTGATTCATCAATCGGTTTGTGTATCGAATGTTGCGCTAAGTGCTTCGAAATCTTGCTTAGGAATGCGACGTCAAGGTTCGCAGTATAAGTTGCGACCGCGTGCAGAATGTAAACAAAATCCTATTAACTGCGCTCGCTATGCGCGATATTGTCACTACATCCACGATATAATATAGGCGTATAGCGTAGCGTATCGTGGAATAATAATATTTATTTTACTATACCTACTCAACTGCATTGTTCGACTACGAAATCTATCACCCGTGTATCGAATTGAATATCAAGGTCTTTTTATTATTATTATAATTATAGTGACATTAAGTAGTAGAGTCGTTCTTGTTTTTTAGCGTACCTATACTAGTCATTGTAAGTGATAAATATGCAACTCTACACGTATGACTCAGAAAACTGGATTGAAATGTTTTTCCGGCTCTAATCGCATTTGATGTTCAACCGAATTATCCTTCAAAATATTCGCGTAATCCACTTGTCAACCTGCTATTAAATTCAGCACTTATCCATTTAGCCTCGCTTATGGCTGTAGTTCGAATAGTCACTGGATTAGTCATCCATTGTCTTAAGTCCCACGGCTCCATTGTCATATGAGCGAATTCGATACTTATACTCGTCAATGACTTTCTTTTTGTGGAATACTTATGCAGGTATGAAATTAGCAGAACCAAGAGTCCATGGAAATGAGTATTATTTATTCTATTATTTTATTTCTACGTTCAAGGATATGTTACGGATGACTCATTCTTTACAGATAAAGTATTGTGCAAAAACCATTGACCTAATGACAAATCCGTTTGTAAACAGCCTCTCAGATTATGATGTAAAATTGCTTACGGACCAATTGCGTCGCGTAAAGAAAGGGCTGAAAAGAAACCTTACATCGTTTCATCATTTATCTAATCATATTTAGTATTGCTTATTTAATACTGTATAATAGTTGTGGATATTCAACATTGACAAAACTGAGATACATATATTGAAGAAGATTGGAGACATTCCGATAGAGCGTATTTGATGGAATTTTAACAGAATTTATATCATGGCTTTACCAAGTTTTGTTCTATAAAAAGTTCGAGGATGTGTTATCTAAGTAAACTGTAGCATACTAACCATAATGAATGCAAATAGATGCACAGCAGGGGTTGCATCACCAACCTTATCATGATGTTTTTTGCTTACTTTAGCTTTTCTAGGTCAAAAGAGTTGAGTTGCAGAGTTGTGGAGACAGTAAATATTATTTGTATGTAAAATATAGACAACTTTTGATATAATAATATGTACTCTTGTCTGTGTGTCTATGTACTCTTTTTCCATATTACATTTTCTTTTTACGTGGTCTTTATTTTCACCAAGGAGATGTTGGACATAATGTAGAGCATATCAAGTTTAAATATTATGATCCCTGTGAGAAAATAACAAAAAAGGTTTAACCAACAATTAAATACATATTTCTTTTTTTTTCCAGCTTGGTGTCTCTCCAATCATTGGAGCTAAGAGAAAATTTGTTAAAATCTCTACCAGAGTCGTTAAAAAACCTAATTAAGCTAGAACGGTTGGATCTCGGCGATAATGAAATAGAAGCACTGGTAAGATTTTTTAAATTTATTTATAAATTAATCAGAGAAAAAAAAATTAAAGTTATTCATAGGAAGCGCGTGTCCTTTGCATTAGGAATAAATGTAGAGTGATGATGAAAAATATCTTTAATTACCACCTTAAATTGTTGCTATTTTTTAACATTAAATTGTTCCATAATAGAATACATATTATAAATTATAAATATATTTTGTTACTTATAGCGAACGTGGCGGGAACTGACCAGTTCTGAAATAATGTATTAATTTAAGCTTGAAATTAGTTCTGGCCACCAAATTTCATTCTAACCCGATTAACTTCACTTAATTTTCAATGCTCGTTGCCAATTTTAGCGGTAAACCTAGTTAATTTGAAATTTGACTAATTTGATCGTGCAATTTAAACGTTTAATCATAAATGTATTTGAAATTCTCGCTATTAAAACCTTTAAGTTAACATTGCAATTTATATTACAATTGATTAGTTGTAGAATTACTCTTTCTTTCTTAGTTATATGATGAACCATATAAAAAAATATTTCATACTTACATTCTTAAATTATACGATTTTTTATAATATTTCCTATTGTTTTTTTTAGCCTGGGTTTATCGGTGAGCTGCCCGCGTTACAAGAACTATGGCTCGATCACAACAAACTTCAGTATTTACCTTCGGAAATTGGCAACTTGAAAGCTTTAATATGTTTGGACGTTAGTGAAAACAAGCTAGAGAAGATTCCAGAAGAAATCGGGGGTTTATGTTCCCTTACAGATCTGCATTTATCGCAGAATATGCTTGAAACAGTACCAAACGGTATTGGCGATCTGGGAAAATTAGCGATATTGAAATTGGACCAAAATAGATTACATACATTAAACGAGAACGTTGGAAGGTAACTATAATAATTTGTTTTACCATGAAGATGATGAATGTCTTTTGTTAACCTACATAACTGTTTACTCTTAGCAAATGAAATAAATAAGAGATTATATATAAAGTCCTTAAAATCTTCTTCTAAAATACAAAATAATATTATCAGTCAGTCTTATCCCCAACAATTATTTTCAGGTGTACAAATCTACAAGAGCTTATATTGACGGAGAATTTTTTAATGGAACTGCCGAGATCGATTGGCAATCTAAATGAGTTGACGGTACTGAATGTGGATAGGAATTCCTTAGGCGATATACCGCAAGAGATCGGCAACATGACGCTGCTGGGCGTGCTCAGTTTGCGAGACAACAAGCTCACGAAGCTGCCAAATGAATTAGGAAACTGTAAATCCCTCCATGTGTTAGATGTAAGCGGCAATCGGTAAGTTGTTGTCTAGTTTTTATATGGATGGTAATTTATTGTTTTTAACTCGGTTTAACTCAGACACTGGTTTCCGAGGAAAATATGAAATTGTCAGTCATATTTAGTCGTAAATATACGAACATTTTTCCTGAATGGTCTAAATAATGTTTACATTATACAGGAGAGTAGAAATTCTTGTACGAAGATATTTATGGAATGTTTACTCTAAATGTAAATATTCATTTCATCCATTTGAAATTATGAGTATGAGGAAAAACGACTGCCGAAATAAATATATGTATATGAACACTGACTAGTCAATTCGCAATCGAATTCACTGAAAAATGCTATATTAGGTAGTAACTATCCATATAAATATATTTATAACATATACATATTTTAAGTAAATTACGTTGGGTGCAACCAGAGGATCCATCAATTTATAATTTAAAAATGCATTTAATATTTAATTAAAATTATATTAACTTGATAAATAAATAAATATAAATAAAATTCATTTATTTCAGGCCACATAGCCCATATAGTATTAGTAAAATCTTATTCTAGTGTTAGTATTACAATTCGAATTGTTTGATATGTGAACCAAAAGTGAACATCGCATATTGACCCCATATTAATTATGAACAGCTACCAATGTAAATTATTTTCTTCCTCTTCAGATTACAATATCTTCCATACACGCTAGTAAATCTGGAGTTAAAAGCTGTCTGGTTATCGGAGAACCAAGCTCAGCCATTACTCACCTTCCAAACAGACAGAGACGAGACCACCGGAGAGAATGTGCTCACTTGCTTCCTCCTGCCGCAGCTCAGCTATACACAACAGCCAGGTATCGAGTTTGTAGGGATATGGTATACACTGGTATACGTTGCTTTGCTGTGATTTTAGTTATCATGAACGGTTAACATGCACTGTAATTAGATCACTTTTTTATGGGGGGTATTTATGAAGAAAAAAAAGTTAAATTGAACATTCAAATATAATATGAATTGGCATACTTACTTGCGGAATATTCCATATATTCCAAGTGTATTCAATCACAGTATGTACTTTTATAATTCCATAGGAAAATGTGTTTTATATAGAATACTAGGTTTCCGCCCGCGGCTTCGCCCGAGCAGTCAAAGAAAAACCCGCATAGTTCCCGTTCCCGTGGGATTTCCGGGATTGCGTCATTTTCCCGGGATAAAAAGTAGCCTATGTCCTTTCTCGGGTATCAAAATATCTCCATACCAAATTTCATGAAAATTGGTTCAGTAGTTTAGGCGTGATTGAGTAACAGACAGACAGACAGAGTTACTTTCGCATTTATAATATTAGTATGGATAGATTAATAATTGGTACTCAATGAATTGGTTATTATTCATATGGATTTGATATAGATATGCACAATATCTTATAAAAATACGTTTAGACTAAAAAATAGTTTAGACAAATATAAATGGAATGGAATAGATTGTAGACGGCAAATCAATTACTAGTCAGCATAAATTCGAAAAATTCATGATAACTATGGAGTCAATGCTTAGGTTGCTTAATTGATATGCTTTTCGTTAATAAAACAGTCTTAAGAATGACTTCATTCCTGTCATCATTCTATTAATTGAAGGCACAACTATCTGTACATAATAAGTAATAACAGTATATAAATTACCTCTATAATATTATATAGAAGGAAGTTCCAAATCTTCCCATTCTTAAGGCTGTTTATATTAGATTTTATTTTTATACTATCACGTCACTAGCGTTATCTTGACGAGATACACACATTCTTAATGTTTTATACAATACGGTAATACAATGCAATGTATGCAAACGGTATTATCGTTTTTTTTGCTTTTTGTGCTTCTCTTTAATTGTGCAAGTGTCTGTGTCTATACACTTTTAATGAGGTCTCTTTTGGGTATTTTGCTCTATTAGCATCGTGAATGATATAAATATACTTTATTTGTCTTCTGATTAGCAAAATTTAATAGAATCAGTGTTAGCAATACCATGATAATATTTCTGATATTTGCACATTCTTGGACAAGTCTTCACCTTATTTATATTATTATATCAGGATAATGAAAATAATAGTGTATAGGCACCGACCGGTGTTTGTTTTGTTTTGCCGTGTAAATACTAAACGTCACTTTTGACACAAAACACAATATAGAGTTGGAACACACGTCAGAGGTCGGCAGTGGCACGTGGTTCAGGGAACACAGATTTAATTCTCAGTCACAAGAGCTTGATAGGATAAGAGGTAAGTTATGTACATAAATATCGATTTTTCAATATCGAAATTATACACCGCGCCGCTTTTTACACGTAGTGTAGTTACCATAGATTGGATATACTAGGCAATCCACTTGCAGTCTATTTATATACAAATGTAATGTATTTAATAGAATAGAAAAAAACCGGTAATTTGCTCTATTGAATTTATTATTATAGAGCTACACTGTTGGTCCTACCGCTCGTACCTGTAAGTTAATACACATGCCTACTATACAATATTTCCCAGACAGTAGTATTTGTCAATGTGTATTGTCCTGTTAAATGTGGTGTTGTACGCTTTATGTGTTGTTTGAAGTCCCGGTTTTCCGTATGTGTAAGTCCTTAATAGTAAAGCTAAGCGTAATCCACTGTATTGTATTCCAGATCTTGGCTAATACAAATATTTAAATGTATTTTAATAATCAATTCATTTAAATTCTAAGATGTAATTTCATGTAACAGAGTCGACATTTTCACGTGACCACGATTCTGACGACGATTGGGAGGAAAAAGAAGCGTCGCGCACTATTTCTGTGAAATTCACCGAAGACATGCCAGAAGCCAAAGAGGTGAGCAAATGCTGTTGTCCATTTCTTTACAGCGGAAGATCGTTTCGTACCAAACGTCCACATAGAACTGTCGATAATGTGCCCCTGTATGTACATAGCACTGGCTATGCAATCAGAAACCAGTATAGGAATGTTAGGAGTTGGTTTAGCAATAGAGTATTTTCTAGACAGAGAGCATATTTAGCGCTAAGTTCTATATTAGTTGCGTTGGAGTAATATTTTTTTTTTGTTTGAAAAAACAGTATTATTTGTAAGCTTTATCCCTAGTTTAAGTTTGTATTCATTATTGGTTGTGTATATCCTGTGTTATTTTGTTTTAAATGTGTTCAAAGTATACTTTATTTTAAGCCTACTTATTTATTATTTATCAAATAAAACTACGCAAATGTTTTGTATGTTTTATTTTAACAGCGTATCTGGGGGCACGGTAGTGCCCCCGCCAAGACGAGCCAAGCGAAAGCGAAACGCACGGGCACTACCTACCTTTTCTCGAAGCGCTTCGACGTTTTTTTGAACCCTCATAACTTGGGTTTGGATTATGCTAGATCAACAAAATTTTCGGGATATATTGTCAATAGCGGACTTATTGAACATATTAAGTTTTAATTACATTAGCTTTTATACTTCAGATTTTATTTATATCTAAAAAACGCTAATTTCGTCACTGACTCACTGATGATCATCAAAATTCTTAAGGTATTTCCTAATGTCCTAGAAAGCTGAAATTTTGTATGTAAGCTAGTATTAGCACACAAACAACAAAAAAATTATAAAACTTGTAACTTTCATCCCCCAACCCCTTAAACTAGGGGATGGGAGTTTGTATGAGACCTGTAATTTTAAATTAAATTTTGATGACGCTAGAGGTCTAATCTAATAATCTAAAACTTGGTTCCCCTAGATATATATATGTATAGGTACTCCTTGTTAAAAAAAAAATTAAAAATTTAATCGACATATATTGAGACATATACTTCAGATCAGATCATATAAATATGAATGAATAGAAGTGTTGCGAACGTCTCCTGCCTCTTACGTCCACACAGTAGCTAAAAATATAAAAAAATTGTCCTTGACAAGAGAGTGGGCTATAAAAAAAGGCGTCTCTGATGTGCAAGAAATACACCCCAAAAAAAGAAGAAAAAAATAAAAAAAAAATTTGTTACAAACAACTTACAAAAAGAAATGAAATCCCACCAAAAACATTTTCATGTAAAATGTTGCCAAGACGAGCCCATATGACTCGCACTGTCAAAAAGTTATCAGATCTCATGTAGGGCCAAGCTTCTAACACTACACGCCCTAACTCTACAAGGCCTAACTTCACAAACTCTACACCTTAGTCAAAATATGTGGCTTGGCCATTTCGCTACATTCACATCGGCGTAAGGTGAAAAATTAATTCACTGTTAATTACTTTTGTGTTATACAATAGTTCTTGTAGAAACGAACGGCCAAGCCACATATTTTGACTAAGGTGTAGAGTTTGTGAAGTTAGACCTTGTAGAGTTAGGGCGTGTAGTGTTAGAAGCTTGGCCCTACATGAGATCTGATAACTTTTTGACAGTGCGAGTCATATGGGCTCGTCTTGGCAACATTTTACATGAAAATGTTTTTGGTGGGATTGTATTTATTAGTTAAGTATATGTTTAGATTTAGAACCTTAAACTTGTATCTATAGCACAATGTATTATTTCCTAGAACCAAAATTATGTTTAAATTAGAAACTCAACTCCTCATCTCCTATTAGTTTTCTGTAAAAAATTACACAAACATCTCAAGCCATATAGAATATTTCTTTTAATTTTTCTTTCAAAAGAAGCTTACCCTGAGACTAATTTTTGATATCATCATTAAATATCAATGTAAGCAGTAATAATAACGGTAATTTCACGAATTTAATGCACTAAATCAGTATTTTTCAACTTTATCTACTATTTCTATAATATGTAACTTTAATCTTAACCTCTATTATATATGCAATCTTTGAAAGTCAGTTATTGTAATTTGAAACGTTTTGACTTATGCTTGCTAGTGACAAATATTTATTTACGCGTAAGTTATATTTGTGTTACCACTGTATAAAAACTAAAAAGACGAAAACACGACATTTCAATCTTAATTCTGCTTTATAAATTCGCAGTCATTAAGCTTTTACATATGTACTTAACCCTATATTTAAGGGGAAAGGTAATAAATAACACTAACACAAAATAAATGTTTTATTCAAGTTTTTGTAAAGATTTTATTATACAATACAGTACACATTTGTACGCACCAATTGCGTGCGCGTACGTTGCGCGTGCGTTCATTTTTCGCCGAATGGTATTTGATTTGAAGGTGACGTCTATACAGGATGAGGATGAGGCGACCGATTCGTTCTTCAGCACGCAGATGTTAGGGCTGAGACGGCCTCTAAATGTAGTTCGCAAGCTAGTCACCACGCAGCGGAGGAGTTCGCTGCAGAGGCTATCTCTCTCTATAACTAACCTCGCTGAGGTACACCACGCCGGGTGCATTCACAAAAGTTTTGCCTTTAGTGGAGTTTTTTTAGAAATGTTTGTACAGGTCTTTGTAGCTTTTAGTTTAAAAGAAAAGCTTTTAAGATTTTGTAATTTTTAGAACGCTTTATTAATCTGAAGTCTGTTTTATGATTTTACTAAAAATATTTTGAAGCCGGATTCATAGTTTCAAAATGTTAATTTGATATGTTGTTCAATAATTTACCAATGCTGGTTTCTCTGAAACATAAAAAGTACGATTATAATAATGCATATTTCATTGGAGACAACATTATGATATCAAATGTGTCGATCGTTATATTTGAACTTCGAGGTCAAATGGATTAAGAGATATCCAATATCGTCGATCTGCAGTCGATACCAAATAACTTTGTGAATGCACTCGTATGCTGTATGCGCTGCCTCCACGATGCATTTAGATTTCAATTTATTAGATTTTGCTACCTAGAAGAGATGCTGTAGGATAAAACAAAAATTAGTATGCCTCTTAAATAATTCTATTTGAACACATTATAATTTTGCGGATGTTTTACTTAAGCACATGTTTTGCAATGCTTTACTCATTTACATTGTAGATATTTAACTCCGTTATCAAATTTAAGATAATTTTGTCGCATGCATTTACAACGTTTGTCTTATTCGTGATCATATTACACAATAATGCCGGAATGTCAAACATCAAACATTTACATCGATATGGTTCATATTTATAAGATTAATTTACATTAAAAAATTGTAAAAATCTACAAAGTATAATGTAACTTTTTTTAAGTTATCGAAAATTAAAGTTAATATCTTCGGTATATTAAATTGTAAATAGTTTCTCATTTATAAAAATAAATAAGTAAAAAAGGATACCCAAATCTTCATATAAATCACACAACCATACAGCGTATCACTACGTGACATTCTAGATATTGCAAGAACACTGTTTGCACTGCACTTATGATGGATAATGTACCTAGATCCCAAGACGTCCCAACGTCGCAACCGTACGAAGGTGGAGTGCTGTGTGATATCATATCCTGTGATTCACGCCTAGTTCTGTTCCACTTGATGAGCTTAATAGGCTAAACGGCAATTATAAATTTTTGTGGGCATAAAGGTCACCTTACTAACCGTCATACTTGACCACTATTGAAAAATGTATAGTAAGCTTACATGCACGTATGCATTTTATAATGTATCAACGTAAAACACTGTAAAATTTAAATACGACTTACTTTAGCAGCGCGCGGGATACTAATACATCTTTGTTAACTTTATGACATTGTGTGTGCGTCATTATCATTTTCACGTATTCATTATGTTTACACAAAACTGTGTGCAAATATATTTTCTGTCGTGTTTCAAATAAAAGGAGATATTCATGCGCACATTGCATTTTTTGATAATAATGTAATTTGTAACATTTATTTCTGTATTTTCATAGATTCATTATATTTTTAAAACTATTTACACGGGTAAAAATGGAAAATGTTTTCTAAAATATGTAAAAAAAAAAACTGATTTAGTTCCTAAACACATGCCATTGAATATGATATTGAACTCAATTTCTTAGAATCTTCAATACAATAGAATAATTTTTCGCGCTTTGTTGTTTTTATAAGAGTTGCCTCGTTTGCTTTTGTTAGTGGTATGTGTGTAGGAACCATAACGCAGTCATCAAATGAACATTGTAATAACAGATATTTTTACATTATTCATAATTATAGCATGCGCATGTATTTTTCTTTTATGATTTAGGTTGTTCTTTAATTACGTATTCAATTTTATAGATTGATTTAATTATATTATTTTACCTTTAACTTAGTATTTTTAATTACGTAGGGTTGCCACCTGACTAAACAAGAATTCTTTCAGAACCATTTTCAAACTGAGCTTTATTCAACAAGCAAAATTAAAAATCAAAGGTGGCGACTCCTAAGTGATCAAGAGCTCTATGTTCAATATATTTACATCATTTTATGTTCACTAGACACCATTCGTGCGGCAAAACACACCTCACCCGAAGGAGTTGAAGGCGAAAGCAGTGAAACTGTTCACGAGGACACCGGAGGCGCCGGCGCAGACCAACGAAGTTCCGACCACCAATGGGATCGTCGCGTCGCCTGAGCCTGTGCAGACTGTTACGGAGATTATTGAAGTATGTTGGTTTGTTTTTCTTGTTTGTGAAGACGGTGGGTAAAAGTGTTCATCAGCACATGCAATTTTAAAGAGACTAGCTAAGCAGATAGCTAGTTAAAAAAATATGTTGTATGCTACTCGATAAAGATGTAGCTTTCTGATGGTAAAAAATCTAATAGTCTTATTTTGTAACCAACTATCGTATTATTATTATGTCTCTCTCCATAATACACGGGCACTACCAGAAGGAAGATACCCGGTCCTTTGGAAGGCTTACGTGGGGACACAAGTCCAACACGCAGAGGCCCCTTAGAGAATTTAATGTGTTGTGGGACACCAGCCGCAGCCTGCCCATGACTGCACTATAGAGATACAGCCCTGGGCAGTCCGCGGCCAATGTAGGGCTATTGCAGAAAAATGGAAATGAATAAAACTGGGTTATGGAAGGGGGTGTTAGATGGACTGGTATATTGGGTCTATGGAGACTATGGACGTCTGCCTTTTCAATATTAAAAATTGAAAATTATGGCAGACGGTGACTCGCCAGTTCGGTCGATGGGCTCCCAAAAAGGTTACCGACAGTGGCAACAAGGGGGCAACATCAGCTGAACGGCTAGGGGTGTAGAGAGGTGCGGCACCGGTTTCACCATCGCGAGCCCGCGGGCCCGGAGTGGGTTTCCCCGCTATTACGCCATTAGACACTTCCACCCCCGAGCATATAGCTCTGGCGGCTCCACTCTGGACGGCCAACAAAGGCAAGCCAGAGGTGGGGGATCCTGAACCTCGTCATTGTTCACTCCGAACTGCCACCGGGACAGCCCAGAGGTGAGGACAGGGGCCTCCCCCGGGAGCGCTCGGTTCCCGCGGGGTCGCTACTCCCCGACACCTCGCCACAAGGTGCCCTGCGGGGTGACTGACTGCACGGTTGGGATATCTATTGTAGATATGCCAGCCGAGGGCGATGGGGTCGTCACATCCCTACGCCTGTATTATTATTATTATTGTATAAATAATTCCTCTCCATAATTAGTAGGTAGAGATAATAAATTGTGGCTTTAAATTGTATTTTCTGCTATTGGAAAATATTTTTTTCTTGGTCCTTATTGTAATTTGTATTGACCCTGGAAAACAACTCTGGTCTTGAGGCATAATATTTTTATCAACAAAGAAGTTTAAACTATGGTTTTTCAACAGCCACCGCAAATACAGCAAGCGCCAGTGGCACCGGAAGTTACGCAGGAGGATGATAGCGACAGTGAAACGGCTGAAGATAAAGAGTCTTCTGAAGGGGAAAATGACGACAACGACGATTCTGACGAATTGGAGGTAAGGCATTTCGTATACTTGCTGCATTTGACATTAATTAACCCACATCAAATGAAAATTTTATAGACCTTAGATTGCAGTTGGAAAGGCATTTTATGGTACACTATGGATTGATTACTGACAACCATCTCCGGTATTTTAATGGGTAGCATTTAATCGTATTGATCTCCACCAATAGTGCATTTTATTAAGTGAGATAATAACTAACACATTTAACCGCTTCAGAACTAATTTTACTAAGATAGTCGAGGGAAAGTTGGGGCTCTAGGCTAGTTTATTAACGACGAATGGGGTCGGATTTACTTTCTAAATGATAAGTAATAATTAGGTAGACATTTTCTTCGACATCATCTTGCAATTATAATAAATAACATTTTCCTTTGAAAGTTGTCGATTGGTTTTGCTTATAGTAATAAGTATTGATCACTGATGCTAAACATTCTAGGCTCTGTATTTCTATTAAAGGATATGTTCCTAAATTAGAAAGGAAATTTAAGATAACGCACACGAAGAAAGTTGGTGTGTTTGTGTCAAACACTGCTTGGGGTACGTTATGTGCTGTTTTTTTTCGAACTATATAAACATACAAAATTTTAAATTGATCGGTTATTAAGAAAGTTTGTCAAAGTCTAATTATTAATAAAGACTATGGGACATGGGCATTTAATTTTATTTATGGATTAATAAAATGTTATAAAATATTTCAATAAAAAATGATGTGCTCGCTTACATGAGATTTATGAATTTGGAGGGGACAAATTAGACGTTTCAGAATATGAATTACTTTACTTTTTAAATCGTAGCATACGGTTTAGAATTTTTTTCAAGTTTATTTGGTTATTAATCAATTAAAAAAAATACATGTATGAAGAAAGGAAGAATAGGAACTTCAATAGGCTTCTGTTCAATCATTTACGATTTTGAAAATACGATTAACTTAGAAATCCTTTTGGCATTTTAAAGCCATATCATTTTTTAAGCGTCGTTAAATAAGTAAGTTGGATACTATATGCGTATGCTAAAATGTAACTCATTGTCGCTCTTTAAGGAATCTTTTTTTTCCCTTCCAAAATAACCAGATGAATAATGTCACCCCTTCGCATATTAGATTCAAAATATTAGTCCCAAATGCTATGTTCCATACCTACACGTGTACCCATATTCTCATAGTATGCAGAATATGATCTCCAAGCGCATATTTCGTACATGTGTACCGGCTACAAAGTTTGAGTTACAAACGACTATTATGTTCCGTAACCGTGTAGCGGTGCAGCCGGCCGCGGTGGGCCGGCAAATAGCCGACGCACTCTGCGCACACATATTTTTAACACTATGTATAAATGGTAAACGTATGTTTTTTACCAATGTGATCAATATTGATCAAAATATGTGTCCTAAACGTTTATTCTGTTCCGTACACAAGTACCGGCATTGCTGCAAAGTATGAGTCCCAACGTCATTTTCCGTACATACGTATCGCTTACTAACGGGTATGGGTGCAGC